>JAVQJL010077829.1:0-11828 GCA_036024295.1 Nannoperca obscura
TTTTTTTTTTGTAGAAGAACATATGTGTGCTATGAATGCTTCCAGCATTCACACCAATAAAAATAAATTTTTTAAGTTGTACAATAACATATGTTGTGAATGCTTCCAGCATTCACACCAATAATGTCTCATTTTTGTTAAGCTTTATTTTGGAGATTACCTTATTTTCTCTCATTTATTAAGAGAATTTGCACAACTGAATCAATGGTAAGTTTGTATACACACACACACACACACATATATTTGTGTATATGTGATATTTGATTCACTGCAAAAATCTACCCAGTGGAAATGAAAAATTACCAAATTCAGGAAGCCTACACATTTTTCTAGAAAAACAGTCCACTGTAATATACTGTTGTTTTTTTATTCAATGCAATATTGATATTCTCACAGCACATACAGTAAGTTTCCCAAGCAGCAAGAGGTGAAAGTTTAGGCGTCTTTATTTCTCAAACACGTGTAAAACTAATAGAGAAACATGACTATGTACAATTCCAACATGCTGGACACAGATGACATTCTAAATTGCTGGTAAACACAAGGCACCATCCAAGATCAACAATCAGTTACATGGTCTGAAGTGAGTGGTCAGCTGTATATGTGCAAGAGTACAGTGTTGTTAGTCACTTATCCTGCAGCGTGTGCTTATTACATTATTCCAAGAAGAGTTAAGGGACAACAAAGCAAGTTTGGCAAAGTCAGTGGTCTGAAAACAAACTCCTCCTGTGAATATTCTTTATCAGATCATCCAAGCCAAGACTCCAGCATCATTAATACTTAAACGTTTGACTTGACTGTAAAACCAGAGCAGCAGTCTTTCTGTGAGTTTTAATGCATACTCCATAGCTACATAGAAATCACCTCATATGCTGAAGTGTTGTAGTGCTAGTACTAATAAAAAAAGATCAGTCAATCTCACTCCCTCACTCATACACTCTGCCACACACAAACAAATGGGAAAGGTGCCTTTGGTGACATGTATCATGGTTCAGCTTTCTAAAATTCAACATTTTCCTAATATAATGATTTTCAATAATACAAACACAAGCCTTTCACATTATAAGACCACAAAAAAAACAACAACCTTTAAACCTATTAATGCGAGGGACACTGAAATTAGTTTGGTGCAGCAGTGGTAAACCATTCTGATTAAATTGTTTCATACAGATTTGACCCTGCTGCAGTGGTTGCATCACGTCACAAAACACCCATGATTTGTACAAATACACTAAAATAGCCCCAAACCACTCCCTCAAGGAAAGTGAGATCTACAAAGGGTAAGCTTCACAAACATCATTCTAACACAGGTAATATGAATACAAAAAAAATATATATATAATTTCAACTTTGTCATCTATACTTTAATAGTTACTATTAAAAGCAGAAAAAAATGAAATCTATAAGAAAATGAACAAAAACAGCTTCACACTTCATGAGAAAAAGTGACATAAAACCAAAGTGGATTTGGTCTCAGTTATCACAACTCCATATAATCCTGGAGGGAGTTGTCTAGTGTCTTACACACACACACACACACACACACACACAGTAAGAAACAAAGTGCTTGATTTGGGACAGATGCTTAAACAAAATGACAACCACTACACTGAAAATTTGCTGAAAATTCTACAGAGGAGAAATGATTGCATATATTTCTTAGCATCTAGTCATTGTGTTTTATGTACTGAGGTCATTTTATCATAACAAGAACATACTCCTTTCACAATCTACTCATATCCTAAAGAAAAAAAAAAGTGTGCAATTTTCTGCTCAAACATTAGCATTACGGCATACAAAAACATCTATGTTCTCCAGTATAGGCAACAGTATTTTGGCTGTAACATACAAAACAAAGAGGAGACTAGAAAAGCCTTGTAATGTATTGTTAAGATAAAGGTTTGCTTTGTGGAGCCAAGCCTTTAATTCAAAGATCTTGCTTTGTCTGTGCTCGGGGAAACTACACAAAATATGCTATACTACAGCTAAAAAAATCGGACTGTACATGATCTGCTATTTTTGGCTTTGCAAAATTTTGCAGTATAAAAACATACAAACACTGCCATAGATAAAACTGAACTAATGTGGTTTTTGCTTCGACTAAAATGAAAGTATTTTGGATATTGTTATGATTGACCGTAGTGTGCTCAGAAGATGGGAAATTCCATCGATTGAGAGTCATTATGATAAAATGATACATTAAGCAACTATAAACTCAATTGCATCAAAATATACCCAAATAGTATCCAAAACATGTTTGTAAGCAAGAAAACACGTCTATCTCAGGGGTTCTGATGTGCAACATGTGCTAATGTCTTGATCGGCCTCCTTCAAAAGCATGGTGCTCCTCGTGTGCTAAAACATAAGCAAAAGAACAAGAACAATTAGACACATTTCGTGGTGTTATTGTCATTCCATTTTTTAAAACCTATGATTTATCATTGTTAGTGTTTCATGAAAATACTCACGTTTGTAAAACACCGCTTTGAAAGGTATTTCTGGAAGGAGCTCATAGATCCTTCCTAAGATATTTGAGTCGTTAGCACAAGAAGCGTTTCCATTCCAGACCTGAAAGACATCTTCTCTGTCCCTTACACTGACACTGACCCCAACTACTTCATCATCTGCAAGAACAGCGACAGAGAAGGAGATTCATGCATTTCACACTTACAGAATTGTGTACATTTTACAGCAATGTTAACATTGATAAATGATACAATGATAAAACTGCATTTTCACATAATTTAATCAAGAAATTTACCTGAGCCGCAATAATCACTGAACTGTTCACCAATAGTAGCCAATAGCAACTCCTTCCACACAACAGACTGTAAATTTGAAGAGAAATGTGTTAAATAGTACATAATAAATAAGCAAATAATACATAATACTTATATTGATTAGGTCACTTACAGTGCATTCTTTGGGTACTTTCATTTTCCAAACACCACCTTTAGCGTTGCTTTCTTCCTCCCTGTATGATAACCAGCAGGCAACATTACACAAACCAATTTTAAAATACTATGAAAACATACACGCATTTATGGTAAATTTAAACTTACCAGAGAGGTTTTCTTTCTCCTCTCATCAGATGATAGCTACATCTCAGGGGCAAGCTGGAGACACCGGGTATGTTGTTGTAAACTCTCCAAAAGTTCTACTCCAGTGCCGAGGTGAACAGAGGAAACAGGTTATTTTATTGAACCATTAACTGACGCAGGGAGTGCAAACAGTGGGCCTTGTTAATATTTCACATTTGTGATGGTGTAGAGAATGACTGTCAAATCTTTGCTCTTAACACACACATCCACAAAAAAACTATTTTATGACTCGTTATCCAACACAGCTGAGGTTTCAGATACACAAAGGACAAATTGAGCTCTCTAACATCCACCCATAATCGCTATGATATAAGAAAATTTCCTGGCATGCTAATTAAGTCATTAGTAATATTGTTTTAACACATGGTCAGTAGGTCTATAAACTTCCAATTGTTTATTGCACATAATGACATTATGGTGCTATTGCTATTGAACCACAGGCTGATGATGTGGTTTGACCTGTATCACAGCATGCAGGGATGCTACTAATTTTAGTGATACTACTAAATCCTGTTTAGTATACTGTTTGCTTTCAAGTACAAAGACATCAGTGAAGAACAAGGCATTCAGTTTCTTAAGTAAAGTTCGACTGTGGCCTTTGTGCATGTGGGAGAAAGAGAAAGTCCCAACAGCAGTGTTGAAAGAAAACCCCTCAGCACATAATCCTGATTTGAGTGCAAATAAGGAAAGTTGCTGCTGAGATCTGTAATCACTTCACTCCTGGTGTGGCAGAATGTACCAACACAGTGGTGGCTAGAGCTGTGCTATTACATCAAGACCGTAAAGCATCTTACCTGGACGGTCTCCACGGTGTAGATTTTCTTCAGGTTTGACTCACACTCAGCTGCTGTTGTTCCTGGTAGAGATCTGACACACACACACACACACACACACACACACACACACACAGACACACACACACACACACACACACACACACAATTACATTATATTTATTTTACCTGCCTGTTTAAAAATAACAAGCTTGTAAAGATCATCTAACTTGAAATTTCAGTTCTTTCAGTGGTAAATTACTCAGACATGTTTCAGTAAACTGCCCCTTGAGCAAACAGGTTGGAGGGGGGGGGGGGGGGGGGAACAGATGGCAAATAAGCCAGTAAACAGTAAACAACACTGACCCCATTTGAACACTGTACCCTCTGATTTGTACACACTGTGGATGATGAGGCTTGTGTAACTCACTGTCACTTGCTTGTTCAACTCTGTTGCAATTGCTTAACATTAATTTAAAAAATCCCTCCTAAGAACCTCTTAAATGTTAAATCAGGAACTTCAACATAGCAATGGCAAGTTTGAGCTACACTTCTTTTAATCCAACGGGGGGGGAAGTGCTTCACTAAACACTGGCAACAGACACATGAGCAGTGACAAGTTTTAAACAAGGACACCTGTGCTCATAAAAACACAAGCAAAGTCTGAGGATGAGCTCAAACTGACCATGTCCGAAATCACGTCGAGTGAGCATATTATGTTTAGCCAGACAGTCATAATACTGCCCTTTCGTTTATTTGAAGATCCTTTCAAGTAAAGGACCTGCGTATGTAGGTCAGAGAGAAACCAAGTTGGCAGAAAAGCTGCATCAACAGGCATCGTTTGTCGTCATGTTATTTTTCTGTGATTTATTAAGACAAATCATCCCAATGTCGCTGTTAAACACATCTATAAAGTCATCTAGGTTGATGCCTGATATATAACAGGCCTGATCATATCGTCATCTCCCCTCTTTGTTCTCATTAAAAGGTCAGCTACAAAGAGTTCACCTACTTCACACTGGCTAATAATTAATAACACAACGATGGACGGAAAACATATCTAAGCAGCGTCTTACCGGTCGAGCCAGAAAGTCCACGAAGAATGTAACGGCAGAGTGTCGTTTTCATTGTTACATGAAATCCTTCCCAAATCGCTGATGTGAATGTTGTGCTCCAGCAGAACAGGGCTGGATGATGTGCTCAGTTGTAATGCAGCTACTGGAACTGCCATTGTTACCTCTAAGAAAACCTGAATGGCTTCGTAAGAAACTAGCAGACCTCCTGCGCAGATGTTTCCACCAGGGCTGTTTTCGATTTATAGGTTCGTTAGGTAAAACTGACCCCTGTCGCTGCTGACTCATTGGCCCCTTCACCGGTTTGCGCCGTCACAACAGAAAAACGATGACGCTCGCCGACTGCGTGCTGCATCTACAGCGCACCACAGCGATCCAGAAGTTTCTCTCACTAAATTCAAGTTTGCTCATGCTTTAACTAAAAATATGAATTGCACTATAAGAAGAAACAATATTTCAATTCGGGCAACTTATTTCGTTGCTGCAGTGGCATTCAAATGCTTGTTGATCTCAGGCTAAACTGGAACGCGTCTTCCGCAAATGTGAATACGTAATTGTAGACATGCGCAGTCCTCACTGCCACCAGCTTTGTCGGGTTGCTGCCTCCACGGTTGCTACCTGCTACTGCTAACTAGCAAGTATTTCCTGCCTGGGACTGGACATAGCAATGGACATCGACACGTTATTGGAAGCGTTTCAAGGCAATATTTTACAGTTATCCAAATGAATAATTTGTACTTTATCAGTGAAGGATTTTGATATTTGCTTTGGTGCCTCTAGCAAAACCTTTAGTGTTTGCTAACTACGTTACGCACGTTACCATAATTTAGCTAACTGACAACGATTAATTCGTTGTAGAAGAGAGGCACTTGGAGACAGTCTGGTCTGTCTCTGCTTGGCCTAGCTAGTTCAATGTTATCGTCAACAAGAAAGGAGTTTGTCCCACTTTACACTCTTGACCCAGTTATTCCCGTACTGATAGTTAGAGATTATGTAAACAGCTAGCCGGGTAACGTCAAAGTAAACATGCTAATTTACTTACCAACTTTTACAAGAACTTTCCAGTTAGTCAACTGAAATTGGTGTTTGACGTTTTTATAATGTGGCGTTTAACTTGTTTTCTTCCGTGTTGAGCATATTTCCACTTGACACCGCCGATAGTTGACACTTTACTATCATTTAATCATTTGCACGCCCAATCATTTGTTAGTGTGCCTGAAACTAAACGAGATTTAACATTATCCAGAATGATTTAATGTTACTAAATACATTATTCTATAATGGTCATATACTAATGGGTTATTTTGAAAACCTTCAGCTTTAGGTTACGGTTAATGCTGGTACAAACATTGTTTGGGTCAGATATGTGTGCTGCTTGGATTCACTTTTTTACCAAATAAACTAATTCTTCTGTTTTTCATGAGGGCATTTACAGATTTTGAGAAGAAAGGCAAGAAAGAGACCTGTCCTGTTCTAGAGCAATTCTTGTGTCATGTTGCCAAGACAGGGCAGCCAATGTGAGTAGTCCACAAGGGCTCACACAAAACATTAAAACTAATACAAATCTTTACATACAGCAATGATAACATCTTTTTTCCTGCAAACGCAGACCTCTGCTTAGTAAACATTTTGTCACTCCTATCAGGGTTTTTATACAAACATGTTTGGCTTTTCATTCTTTTGTGTGTATGACATGCAGACTTGCATTTCCAATGTCTTTCAGGATCCTGTGGTCACAGTTTAAAACATACTTCATGTTTAAGTTGGAAAAAGTCATGGATGATTTCCAGGCTTCAACACCAGAACAGAGAGGACCCCATAATCCTAATGTAGAGTATGTTCCCTTTGAAGAGATGAAGAAGAGGATCGTAAAGATAGTGGATGGTTACAATGGGTGAGTAAAGCTGATAATAAGCCATGTATTCAACAAATCCTTCCTCATAACCCCATATACAAAACTAAATCATGTAGTCAGTTACATGTATCCATCAATGCATGTCCACAACATTATTAGTGTTCTTCTATCATGTTACCACTACAAGAGAGAGATATATAGGTGTGCCTTTTTAGGACAAAAAAATTCAAAATATTAAAACATTAAATCAAATAATCTGAAATGAGATCTGGTTGATTGTGTGCTGTAATTCATTCATTTCTATCTGCCTGAGTTGTGTTACTTCCTCCTGTATTTGTGAAATGCATTCAATACTGAGCTGCAGTCTTTTTCTGTAATGGGTCTATTGACGATACAAAAAGTTGTAACTTAATGTTTTGCACGCAACTCTTCCAAAAACATATTTTCATGAACATATTGACTTTTCACCCTCAAACCTGGAAATGTCTTCTTAAATTTCCACACAGCAAAATCACTTGATGGTCTGAAAATGAATATTAACTGGTTACAGCCGAAGTCAGCAATTGCTTTAGATTATATAACTTTAAGCAACAAAACAAATGGCAAACAAACAACTGCTGTTTTCCTTGGTGCATCAGTCAGATCTAGACTTAACATTAAAACATAATACTGTGTAAACACTTTCCCTAGAATATAATAAGCAGTATGACAAACAATCATGATTAATCATTCATGTCAGAACTTGTGATTAGCTGTGACTGATCACACTAGGGTGAAGCTTTTTTTCTCATTCAGCGCCAGTGCTGCCACGTTTGCTGGCTAGGAGACGGCTATGTGTTGCTAATGCTAAATATATCCCTCAATAACTTTTTCAGAATCCCATTCACCATCCAGCGTCTGTGTGAACTCCTTACGGACCCCAAGCGCAACTATACAGGAACAGAGAAGTTTCTCATGGGTTTAGAGAAGGTGAGCACTACACTGCACTACTTTGTGTAAAAGTCCACAACCTGTAATGCTAAGTGTTTCCACTCAAGATTAACAACATTGATGAATATTGTTGTACATTCTTTCCATGGCTTTAAACTGAATTGTAATACATGTTATTGTTTATGCAGAATGTAATGGTGGTCAGCTGTGTGTACCCCACATCAGAGTAAGTACATCAGCCACTAAGCTTTTGCCCCCCTTGCTCTGCTGGCTGCAGTATTTCTGTTAAGCTGCTTCTGATGCACATTGACAGCGCCCTTGAATTATGCTTATTCAGTCACACTTATAAAGTTACATTTAACAGCGAGTTGTTTTTGTGCCTCTCTACTTCTTTTGAAGGAAAAATGGGGCATCCAGTGTAAACAGAATGAATGGAGTGATGTTTCCTGGTAACTCTTCTCTATATTCAGACAGGTGGGAGCCACATACTTGTCAGTGATTGACTTCCACAAATCTAAAATTGCCTCATACACCAGCAAGTGGAAAGTGGAATTAGTTTAGAGCCAAATATCCAAAAACCAACAAGGCTATAATAAGAGCAGTTCTTGCCTGTCAGTTTATGTCTCAGTAGTTCTGCTGATTTGTCATCTTGTGATATGACTTGCGTAAGAAATGGTCATTTTCTTTTCTTGCAGTCAAAATGTAAATGGGCCAGGCACACCGAAACCGCTCAACAGACCAAAGCTGTCAAGCTGTCATTCGCTTTCGACCAACGGGCTCCCTGACTCTACAGTCAGCAAAGAGCCAGAGGCAACCACGGAGGAGGTGGAGGAGCACCACCATATCAGGTAACTGAAATAAGTACTGTGCATATGTGGCCCTGTGACTGAGGGTGTAGTATATTGAGTGAGTCTATGAAATGCGGGGACACTGATCATACATGTCAAGTACAGGCATTTCCTTCATAAAGAGATCTTCTCAAGGTCACATCTTTAAAAAGAATATATGAACTACTCATTGCTTTAATCATATACTTTGATAAAGTGATTCCCTGTGTTTCTGTCATTACTGCAGTGAATCCTCGCCAACAGAGGGTGAAATTACACCACACAGTGGGATAAAGAACAAACACCCGGAGGAGGAGGAAGAGGATTCTGACGCTGACAAGCATGAGGTCAAGAAGCTCAAGTTTGACAAAAATGAAGAGGATGAGACGGAAAGTGAAGAAGCGGAGTCATCATGTTGTAAAGGGTCAGAGACGCTGGAGTCTTTAAAAGACTCTTGTGACCAACAGCACAAAAGTGGAACATCTTGTGACACACCTACAACTTCAGAGGATCATGGTAAGTGTTAAACCATCTTCATTAAAGTCACAATTATTTGCCTCATACTGCCAGTTTCCATGTTTTTTCCCCTCATTTCATAACACTGATGTTTAAATGTATGTAATGAGCTTCAGAGGCCCACAAATAAAGATAGCTTTGCAGGTAATAGTTGACACCCACACAGACTATTTGTTATTCAGAATGTAACTGTGAAATGTTTTGATTAGTCGATCGACAGAAAGGGAATCTGCTTCTATTTTGATAGGCGATTAATTGTTTTGACTCATTTTTAAGAATAAATACCAAAATTCTCTGGTTCCAGCTTCTCAAATATGCATGTCTTTTGGTTCCTTTAGTCTCCTACGAGAGTAAAAACAATATATGTGTGTTTTTGACAGTTGGTCGATAATTTGAAAAGGTAATCACCAGGTTAATGGATGCTGAAAATAATTATTTACAGCACTAATGTTGTCCACTTTGGCCCTCAGAAACCAGCAGCACACAGACAGAACCTTCTGAAAGGGAAGAAGACGTATCTGAGAGGGAGGATGTCCACAGTCCAGAGAATGACAGCCCTGTGGATCAGCCTGAGCAGCCTGCTCCGTCAGAGGACAGTACAAGCTTTGAGCAGGAAAGGGGGGAGAGCAGCAGCAGCAGCAGCAGCAGCAGCAGCAGTGACATAGAAGGCCCACCCAGCGACAAGCAGGCTTCTAGTAATTCACCGGACTTGTCAACAGAGGGCGACGCTGACAATTCAAACAGCCCAAAGACTGCAATAGAGCCAAGGGAACATGACTAACTTGAAGGCCCGGCCTTACTTTTTTTTACACTGTATGATACCACAACAAGGGTATGTCTGTAGCACTGTGGAACTCTAGACTTCAGGACCAGGAGCGATGTGGACCTCAAGATTCCTTACACAAGGATATTTTTGTCCATTTCACTTTCAATTACTCATCACCTGGTCTATAAACTGTAAGGAAATGATTTAAAGAAGATTATGGAGTCTCTGCTTTTTTCACTGTTGACTAAAAGTTTTTCTAATCTTTTTTTCCTGATTTTTATAACTGATGTTTTCAGTCATTTCATTAGTCTTTTAGTCATTTGGCATGTATTTCCAAAAATATATATTTGACATTTTGAGTTTTGGCCAAGCATTGTTGTTTTGACTATGCATAATTCTGATGAATGTGTGTGTTTCTCCAGTTGAATGAGGACACATGCCATTAAGAATGTGAAGCAACATTTCACAGATGTCTGTTTGCTTTTTCTATTAAGCACATACCATAAAATGTATTGCTTATTAACATTATATTGCACATGTTTGCATTGACCCCTCAAAGGATGCGGAGTGTCATAGTTTTGCTTTGCCACTGTATGAAGCCTTTACTAAAACACAATAAAGTTCCCACTTTGGTTAGTGAAGCCATTTCTGCATCAAAATCTGTCAACAGAACACAAGGTACTTTTACACTTTGTCATTATTTAGTTGTACAACTGTCGCTTTTGATAGCTTGGATTTTTACAGTACGTATCTGTAAATCAGTTTTTGTAGACTTGTAATACATGTCCACTGCCTTTGTAGAACTGATGATCGCTGGAAATTGAATGCTAGAGCTTGTATCATAGTATTCATGGAAAGCAATAAATGCAAAAATTTAATGTGTAGTATGCCCGGTTAATATTAAGAGAATTGTTCTTTTGAGTTGCAATGTTATGTTTCATACCTGCAGAACAATGAATGTTCTCTTTTCTTCAACAGTTGATGACTATTGGGTGATTTGCTGTGAAATTTGGTTTTCACATTCATGGCCCCCACAGGATGAATTGTAATAACTTTGATACCCTGATTTCTCATCTAGCGCCATCATCTGATGAAAAATGTATTTAGTCCAGTAATGTGCTTTATGACCAAATACCTGCAAAACTCATATTCCCATTAGCAGAACTTTGGGTTTAATGCTAATTAGCAAATATTGGTTTTAGCATGTTAGCATACAAACAGTGAAGATGATGAACATGCCGCCTAAACATCATGTTAACATTGTAAGCATTTAGCTCAAGTACAGCCTCACATAGCTGCTAGCATGGCTATAGACTCTGTTATCTTACTGAGCCAAAATAGCAGAGGAAGTAAGTGTTACAGAGAAGAGTGAAAGTTACTTGGGACCAGTTATGTTAATGCACTGCACATAAACTTATGTAAGATGATTAAATGAAGGAAAATATGGGTGAGATTTAAAATATCTGGTGTAAGAATAGAAGGTATGAATCATTTTAATCCAGTGTGACACGTCAGATGGCCTTGACACTTCTAAATGAAGATTATCACTATCCCTGTCGTCAGCACATATCGTGGGCCAGGAAGGTGTTGGGCCAGGCCAAGCTTTCCCCTGTAAACAACGGCCACTATACTGCCCGATACTCAAATAAGGCCAAGAGCTTGCTACCCATTTCCCAAATATATACAGTGGCATGCAAAAGTTTGGGCACCCCTGATCATTTTCAAGATTTTCCTTTATAAATCATTGGTTGTTCGGATCAGAAATTTCAGTTAGTAATATATCATATAGCAGACAAACACAGTGATATTTGAGAAGTGAAATGAAGTTTATAGGATTTACAGAAAGTGTGCAATAATTACTTAAACAACAGTAGGCAGGTGCATAAATTTGGGCACCCCAACAGAAAAATTACATCAATATTTAGTAGATCCTCCTTTTGCAGAAATAACAGCCTCTAAACGCTTCCTATAGCTTCCAATGAGGGTC
>JAVQJL010077832.1:0-44922 GCA_036024295.1 Nannoperca obscura
CTCTCTCTCTCTGGTGAGGCTGTTAATAATGCAGGAGGATTAGCTGATTTATGTGAGCCGGAGGCACTGTTGAAAGCTGGGGTTCCTTGGGGCGACAGGCAGAAAGAGAGGGCAGAGGAGTGTGCAATGTGGAGGGCGGTGCCATACAGTAGCCCTGGGTGTCTGGATGATGGGGGCTGGATGTGTGCCTAGCGACCACGCCGGCCACAATGCACCCCCCACTGCCTCCCGAACCCCACCCTGCGCTCCGCAGAGCTCTGCCAGGAGCACTCCGCAGGGTCAGGGGTGATCTGAGGTGGCAATGGAGAAGGAAGGAGGCGATGGGGGGCTGAAAAACAAAAACATGAATACTGTAGGAGTCATCTGGCTACCTCCCGCTGACATGCACAATATTGCTAATAGTACCCATTCCTAAGTGGCTGCCTCTTAAAAATGTTTTACATTTCTTTTTACAAGTCTTCCTCGTAATTTATTTGTGCTTCATTGATTGAAACACACTTCAATTTCAGTTCAAATTGATTTAGCTGACTTTGACTCAAAGGGTCGACCTATAGTTTAAGACCATTTTATAGCTGGTTTCTGTAAAAACAATAATAAAACAAATGACAACCAACAGAAATGGCATCAATAATGGCTAATAGTGAAACAAGGAACTTAACACACATAGCTTTTTATATTCTCTTGTGGCCAAATTTTGGAGGCTACTTTGTGTTGCACTGAGACACGGGCTAGTAAAGGGGACTGTTATTGTTTTTCCATTCGTTTGTGACAGACCGCTGTGAGCACACGGAAGGTTTTACGGTAGTTTTTGAGGTAGAGCTCTGTGAGGTTGGGGATTGTGGGGGATTTCCACCTGTCAGGGGCTGTGCTTCAAAGTGTGACAGAGGTGTGTTTGTATGTGTGCGAGAATGTGTGTCCATGCCTATTTGTGTGTGTGTGTGTGTGTGTGTGTGTGTGTGTGTGTGTGTGGCTCTGCATGCTCCTGTGCTCTGGCCCATGAGCCATAGGCTATTGGGTGCAGGAGTGAGCGGCAGGCTGATGGGTTTATCTCTGCTGTCTGCCCAGAGGATGTGCTCACTCACTGCCTGGCTGATTAAGACTTCCACGCAATTGTTCTCACACTCCGAGAAAAGGATCGATTCATGTCTGCACTGATTCATGCTTAAAGAAAATCAAATCGCACGGCGTTTCTTGTTAGATCAGCTCGTCACGAGGGTCTGGTAATGAATTTTTTGCCGCGTCGCTCTCCCCTTCGTTCTCACTAGCTAGCCCCGTGCGCACTATGTATGCTACACCAATGTGTGTGTTTGCGCAAGTATGTGCATGTGTGCTCTCATCCAGGCATCTTCATACATATGCATGAGACTTCACGGCAGTGTGACTTGGGGGAAATGAATGTGCAAAGAGCCGGGCACCCGGGCCCCTCGCTCAAGTGCACTGGCGGGCGCGTAATGGGAATGTAATTTAAGCAGTGGTTAATCAGTGTGTTTTCTTCGACTTGCCCAGCAATGCATAATAGACAATCAGCCCCCAGTCACATGGGCGTTGCTACGAATGGTCAATTACTCATCATAGTCTTGTTAAACACACAGTTCAGCCATCCAGGGACAGATTGCTCTGCTGGTGCCATCATTATGGCAAAGAACAAAGCAAAGCAATGCTATGTGTCACAGAGAAAGAGGGACAGAGGGAGGGAAAATATAGACAATGAGGGAAGAGGCATGCACAGTGTATTTCTGCTCATCGAGATGGGACACAGGAGGGAAAGAGCCACTGTGACAAAGCAGAGGGGGGAAGCAAAAGGAGTGAAACGCCAAGATGGAACCAAAGGAGAAAGTGAGAATACAGGATTGTCAGAGTCATGCCGAGAGAAAGGGAGAATGAAAGAAGGAGAGACAGAGAGGAGGTGAAATGGAGCAGAGAAATAAGAGAGATTGAGGGCATGAATGTGAGAGATGGAAAGCATAAGATAATGGAGGGAGGGAGAGAAATTGAGAAAGGGACACTGGGGAGCAGGAGCAAAAGTGTGTGAGAGCGAGAGGGAGAGAGCCTGAGAAAGTGTGTACTCAGCTGTGAGATGAGACCTCTGTCTGCCCATGGGGAGAGGCGGTGTGAGGGGAGAGAAGACGAGGGGAGAGGACTCTGCTGGCAGTGAGGGGGAGGAGAGTCTCGCACTCTTTCTCTCTCTCTCACACACTCACACACACTCACTCATTCACCCTCTCCCCAGGGCAGTGATCAAATCTGCCTGGCTTAATGATTCCACCTAGAGGGCCAGCGGGGCCCTTGCTTTTACATCTACGTCTCGATCTGATGCAGTTTTCTTTCTTTCTGGTCACACTCATGGTCACAGTTTACATGCACTCCTCTGATTCTAACCATGTTTTCTCTCCTTACCTTTGTCCCTGTGGGAATGCAGGCAGTGGATTGATGGGCAATTCCTCCGCCTCCTTCATGGGGACCTTTCTGGCCAGTAGTCTGGGTACCCCCCCTTCCCACCCGTCTCACCCTTCCCGGCCGCCCTCCTCGCCCTCCTCGCCCTCCTTCCGGGGCGGACCCCACTCCGGTGCCTCGCAAATCTGGTTTCCCCATTCACATGAAGGTACCTCAAAACACACGTACACAAACATACGCCCACAGCCTCGCCCCCTCATCTGACCACATTGTCTGGATGAGGAGATATTCATGTCTTGGCAGTATTGGGCACAGAGCTTTGCAGGGTGTATTGTTACTCTGATATTGTGTATTTTAGGTCGTGTTAGATTTCCACTAAAGCATGGCTTGTAATCATCTATCAAGAGTCAGGCTCCCACCCTTTTATTTGTTCACCAAAATAGGCCAAGGCCCAGCGTGTTTGGGATGGAGCACTGTGCCACGGTTTCTGAATGGGGACACAGGGTCAAAGGTTCAGCCAAGGAATCTTGCGGCGTTCGATTCACGTCAGCAGGAATGTCACTTAAGACTCTCTGAGGCAGTAAGCGCGAGCGTGGGCCAGGAAAAAAAAAGTTGCAGTGATTGCAGAGCTTTCAGCTGGTGTCTCCATCACAGTTTAATACGGTGGTTCCCACCCAATGCTGAGTATCACAAAACTCCGGCTTCACACACGCACACAAACGCAAACAGTCAGGAAAATATAAACACACACACACACTAAGCCAGGAAGTCAGACAAGGATAAAGTAGAGATTAATCTGCTTGTGTATTTCATGAATTCAGATGTTAAGGATGACAGATACATGTTGGATTGAATGCCACCCACTGATATGTTAATGCAGGGTCTGCTTTCCTGTCACTATTAGATTAACATTGTCCCAATCTTTTGCTAATTACACAAAACGATGGCCGCCCAATGCGATCTAGTGAACCACGGTCTTAGAAGTTGACTGACTTTTGTTATTTCAGCCCTCTCGTATTTATTTTCTAAGAATAGCCCAGCTGTTAGTCCGTGGGGGGACGCCGTCGGGGAGTGTTTATTTGTGGTCACTGATCAGCGGCGCTCCAGTTGCGTGATGTGTGGCTGTTGCTGACTGGGTGCAGTGCAGCTGAGATGCTGTCTGTTTTTTGAGTGTTAAGCCATTGGATGCCTCCCAGACACTTCCTCCCCTCCCCCTACCTTGCTCTCATGTCCTGGCCACTAGGGGATGAGTCAGTGGACAGCTGCTACAGCGGTGAGAATAGGTGAAACTCCAGACTTCAGGAGGCATACGTTTTGAATGAAATATCAACTTTAGCATCGGCTCAGTCAGAAACACTTTCCCTCAAAACTCATTTTGTAATCATCAGTGTTTCTCTCACCTTATTCTTTTTCAGGGTTTCATTGTCAAAGATTTTCTTCTTGTGGAAAAGTAGAATAATATTAATAAGAGTGATGATGATAATGCCAAGCCTAATAAAAGTAATGGAGGTGATTATGACTGGGATTATCACTCAGTTGGCAATGGAGGCCATTATCTCTATTGCAGTTTAATTGCATATAACGCACTAAGAGCATGATTGAATCCAGACTGTTCATCAACCACATTCAGCTGTTCCCTCCTCAAGATAATTGCATATTGTCTTTTTCCTGTTTTGCATAAAAAGCAAGTCATCAAAATGAGCGGCACAATTACCCAGACTCTCGCCTCCTCTCTCTGGGTGTCAGCAGAACCTCACCAGCAGCAGAGCAGGCACTGACTTGTGCGTGTATGTGTCGGCACATTAATGTGTCACTTGTAACCTTAAAGATATTCCCTGGATTTTTTTATTTTTTGTGTTTCTAAAGTGGCTGTTTGCATGCAAATTCAAGCATAGCAGCTCAAATTTGTATTCAAAAATGATTGTATGATCTGCATGTCTCTGCAATATACCTGTCACGGTGCAGAATCCGCTGACACGTTTGCTACAGATTAGAGCTAAGAGCTAAAATCTACCATGTATCAAGCAATAGATAACAATGATCTCATTAGTCACTTGCTAACCAGTCACTCAGTGTGCATAAACACTTTCCAAGTGCACTATGAGTGTATGAAGCAGGTATAAAATCATAAGCACATTCATTTAGCATATATTTTTTAATCTTATTGTTTTTACCTTTTATTAGGTATGTCAGTATATATATATATTCACAATAATCATGGAAGGCTTTTGAAATAGAATTACGGTGGAGAAAGCCAAATAAAATATAATAATAATTTGTAAGCACTACACAATCCAGTCCGTTTTATTTTGACAACAGAAATTCAATTGGATCTAGATCTTTCAACAAAATTCACATGGTGATCAATTAAAAGATGCATGTGGCTGATAAGTTTTTATTCCAGGAAGTGCACTAGTGCATGAGAAAATAGCAAAATATTCCAAAAACGCAATGTTTTTCGTGGAATTTTGTGGAATGAAATTGAATCTGGATTTGCACCAATAACTAATCATAGAGTAATCAGTCCAATTTGGAAAGAGCAAAGCTAAGTTTCTGGTCGTATGAAGGCCAAATCTGAGAGAAAAACGATGTGTTTTAGACTTTATCAGCATGAGCGTGAACATTAGTGTGGACATGGTCTGAATATGTTTAGAGAGGCACAGTTAAATCATGCATACAGACCACATTTCTATTGGGGGCATGAGCTACAAACCATTAGCTAAGTGACACAATAAGCAAACCTATAAAAAACATCACCACATAACAGTGGTGGTAGTAATGGGACTTTGGATCAAGATAACTTTGGCAGAGGCAGTCAGTGAATTTGGTACAGAGAAGTCTCTAAAGATTTAGTGTTGGGGGGGGGGTGGGGGGGGGAGGAAATTGTACAGTACACTGTCTTTCAAATGCTGAGATATTTGTATGAGGTGACGGGACAAATATCGCCAAACCATTAGTGGTTTTCATGAAGTCAGAGGGTAGTATGGATTAAAATAGATTTTTTTGTTTTAGATTCTTTCTTCAGATTGATTGCCAAATACAGTAACAGCCATTGTGTGTATCACAAATGGGATTGTCCTTTGTTTATTTGCTGAGAGGAGACGTGGACTCACCGGCACAGAGATCAAGAGAAAGCGGTGGCAGTTTATGGTTGTGGGTGCAAGAAGACTAAAACTAAAACAAACGAGGACAGACGCAGTGACCGTTTTAATAAATTTGATGTAAAAAGTTTTCCATAACACCTGGTAAAAAAAAGAATTAAACCCTCTGCGCTTTTGAAAAATGGATATTCATGTTTGGAATCGTTTGAATAAAACCCACTGATTCAACTGAGTGGAAAACATTTTAAAAAGAAAAATGGACCAACAAAAAAAAACAAAAAAAACCTGCGGGCTCCTCACAGGCCTGAATCCAGCTGGCTAGGGTCCAAATGACTTCTTACGTTATGCCAAAAACAATCTCATATCTCTGTCAGCACATATAGACACACGTGCATGCACACACACTCACACACACACACACACACACACACACACACACAACTGCCTGCACACACCTGTCTAATCCACTTCTGTTTGATACGCCTTTCCAAGCCTATCTTCAGTTGTCCATCTTCCTTCTGTTAGCAGTTGCTAGCTTTTCCTTTTGTGGGATTTAAGCTGCCCCCCCCCCCCCTCCCCCCACCTCTCCTCTCTTCCATACTCCTGCCTCTTTCATTCTCTCTGTCTCTCTCTCGCTCTCGCTCTCTTGTGCCAGCCTGCATCCCTTCCTTTCAATTAGTCAAACCTGAAGAGATCCACCACAGCGCTGCCCCTCCTCTGCCAAACCCCTCCTCCTCCCTTTCGGTGGCTTGATGGTTCTGTCACTTTTTCTCAATTAGCGGACCTGACAGGCAGCTAAGCCTGCTCCTCCTCTCCTCTTGGTCCTCTCTCTGTCGTTCTATCTCTCTCTCTCTGAAATGTTACAGCCACGTCCAAGGAGACCATATACAATTTGGCATTTATGTTATTTTGCCTTTCAGCAAAAAGTGAAAAAACCCATGAGCAATTGTATGGGCTGGTATTTTCAGAGCAGGTATAAGAGGAGGATATGAATGGAGCGAGGACGGCTCTGTGCTAGCGAGGAACGAAACACTCTGTCGCCTGCCTCTAATTCAGCAGGCTTAATTCTCCTCTGCCTCGAGGTGCTGTTCTATATCCAGCCCCCTTCTTTGTCCTCCCTGTCGGCCTGCTTCTCTCAACCCACCATGCTGTGAGAAATACCTTCAGAACTTCTGGAAATCCCTCCCTGGGATGCAGCTCTGTTTGTTCTGCCCCTGCTCCGCCCGTGGAAAGGGCGCTGCGAACTCCCCTCTGTCATTCACTTGCCGATGCAGAATTGCTTATGTGTGTGTGTGTGTGTGTGTGTGCGCGAGTGTGTGGAGGGAGCGAAGGAGAGCGAGACTGCTGTGCAGTCAGCAGACTGCACTAAGACCCTGCTCACGTCGCCTGCAGCAGCAGCAGCTTCCCTTGTCCTGGCCAGATTAATGGCTGAATGGGCTCTGCCGTGCCCAGCAAGTCCCCCTCTTGCCGCCCCAATGGAGGGCATGCTGAAACTGAGCGGGCTGGCATTATCGGGCACAGCCAGACCACGCTGTGAAAAGGGATTACGCCGTCAATCGTCACGCTCACAAACAACATGCTGCCGCAGAAGAAAAAAAAAAGCCTCTCTCCCAGCTTGGATAAAGACTGCCAAACAGCTCTTTGCTTTTCTCCGTCCCAAAATCTGAGAAAAACGTCTTGCTTAAACAAAGGATCCCCCCCTCCTCCCACTGTAGATGAATTGGCATAAACGTGTGCGCTTATTAATCATGACAGCAAAGAAAGAGATGGAGACAAAAGGGCAGAGAGCGAATAGAGTAAGAGAGGTAGAAAAATGGGTGAAACAAAGAGAAAGAGAGGAAAAAGTGAGGGTATGTAATTATCACCCCATTGCCCTCCTCTGAAAGAAACACCTCCTGTGTTATTGCAGGGCTGCTTGCCCTCTCTGAACATTTCATTAATTAAGATGGGAGCATGCGGAGTCCGCTCTGAAATGAGGTCATTAAGCCCACCACAACACTCCTCCCTCCCCAGAGCCGGCTCGTAGCACTGGCCCCATTGTTCCACCGGCAGAAAGTGAGACATTCAACACTTGGAGCTCCTGTTAAAACCACGGCGGTGCGCACACGCACCCGCACGGCCAAATGAACTGCATCTGCGCTTTCCGGGATCAGGTCGCATGCTTGCCAACACAAATACGTCTGTCTTTCATTTAGCTTGAAGAGCCATGTTTTCCTCCATTTGTCCCCCTCCTCCTTCCTTCACTCCGTCTGCGAGTTGGGTTTGAAAGTGAGGCTGGATGGTGAGACAGGTGCAGAAGCAGCGAGACGGAGACGTGAAACACCTGCCCTTCTCTAAATGACTCAGAGGTCACCGAGATGCTTGCATGTGGTGCCGGTGGACAGTGGACCTTCCTTCTGTCTCAGTCGTATAGATTAAAAAAGAAAATAATGCTACATGCCTGTCTCTTTCCTTTGTCTTTCTTTTCTTCCTTCCTTTCCTGACATTGGTTCACTCATGGTGATAGTTCATATAGGTCAGGTTTCTGTTCCTTATTTATTTCATGTGCATGGCACGGAGTAGATGGGGAGGGCACATGTTTAATCATCAATCATTGAATGTTTTCTTTTGTGTCACAGTACATAATATGCTCAGTAGAGAATATTCACTGTAGTTATAAAGCACTGTTGTCACCCATGCTGCCCAATTTTTGTAATTTACAGTACTTTACTCATACAGTAGTAGAGATAGGCTAATTCAATTCACATTAATTTATGTTGTAGTTACCCAATTGCAGTGGAAGTGGGTTGTCATAGTGATGCAGTTTCTTTGTCCTAATATTGCGATGGGCTTTCATCTCAACCCATGTTTTCTCTCTCCTCCACCTTCAAAGTCCTTTTGTGTTTTTTGAATGTCCCATTGCAAAAATGAGTTTTGCTGTGTTTGGCTGTGGTGTAAATGTCCTCCAGATGGGCTTGATGTAAAAAGCCCAGGTGTACTGGTTTACAGGCCCTACATCCAAATGACCTTTTACCCCAGTCATAGGTCAGTAAAGGGCAGCCGCCCAGCTCTCTCTTCATTGTAAACACAAGCTTCAAATCTGTTCCTATCACTCCATTCAGATGGATAGAGCTGCCACTGTTCTGAGAGAGAGAGATCAAGAACAAGCCATATGTTTCAAAGACAGAATTCATACATTACAGCGATCCCCAAGCTTGTCTTGTATTGTTTGCACTCTAAACTCAGGCAGGAAAGGCAAACATGACAGGCAGAGCCAGTACTTATTTGCGTATGAACAACACCAGCTGCATTAGACCTGAAGGATTATACTGGGTTAGTCTGGATAACTGCATCATGGTGGTTATTGTCCTGTCTTATCAATTCTCTCCCTCTCTCTGCTATCCGTCTCAGCAGCTCCAGGGTATCCTCGATTCTCAGGGAGTCTGGCCCACACTTTTCTTCCCATGAGCCACTTGGATCACCATGCCAACAGTGGAGTTCTATACGGGCAGCACCGTTTCTATGACACCCAAAAAGGTGAGGCACGAGATAATTAAAATGTAATCAGACAGAAATAAGACATTTTAAATCCAATTTATACAACATAGTATGGTATAATTTGATGTGAGATATTGATATAAGGATGCCTAGGGACACTATTATGAGAGCTAAATAATCTAATTCTGTCACTGCCTTTTCCTTTCTTGACTAATTCATTTGTCTTAACTGGCCTGCCTTCTTTCCTCTCTTAGAGAACTTCTATCTTCGAAGTCTCCCGTCCCAGCCACCTCTCATCTCAGCCAATCACAGTCTGCCACCAATGTCCAGGGCAGGTTCAGGACACTCTCAGGGGTCCTGCAGCAGAGACAGAGATCCAGGGGTTGGGGCAGGTCTACATAAAGGCCTTAAAGAGGGGTCTGTGGAGAGAGGAGTGGTACCTGTCAAGGAGAAGGAGAGGTCCAGTAGCAAACAGGAGGCAAAGGAGAGACAGCAGCAGCACCAACACCACACCCACCAGCCACCCCATCCCACACACCACCACCATTCCCACTCCCATCAGCAGCACCCACACTATCCACAGCACCCACTACCCTTGGAGGAGGTCAACAGTCGGGCCATGGAGAGGCACAAGGCGTCACTCACGATGGAGTACAGCAAGGATCACCCTCAGAGTATGGGCAAGCCCCTCAGTGCCTGCTTGCACAATGGCAAGATGCAAAACGGCGATGCAGGAACTGGAGCAGGGGCTAAGGCCTCCATGTCCAGCTGTGGGGGGGAGGGCACAGCCCTTGGGGCAATGGGGGGTGTTGGGAGCAGCCAGGGCAGACACATGGGGTCCAGTGGCAGTAGTCGCTGCACCAAAGAGGGTGTAAGTGGGGAGATGAGGATCAGTGAACAACCTTCAGACTGTTTGGAAAGGGGTCAGGCACCACTCCACCACTCTCTGTCCTACTCCGTACCCCCACCCTTACACATGGGTTCTGCTGCTGGTGGGGCACACCCCCATCCGCATCCTCATGCTCACCCCCATACACATCCTCACCCAGGAGGCTTCCACTGCCTTCAGCTCCATCCCAGCCACCCGCACCACCCACATCATTCCCACCATACACACCACCACCCGGACTTCTTCTGCCCTCCACCTCCTGCTCCTCTAGCCAACCCTGCTTCACATGACAGGGGGCCAGCTAATGTGGGTCGAGAACCCAAAGTCACAGGGCCTACATTTGTGCCATCTGTGGCAGACCTGGAGGACAAATCGAGTGGGCCATTCCAGCTTGGTAACCCTGACTGCCAGGGTGTAGGCAGTGGAGGAGGAGGAAGCAATACCAAGGACAAGGTAATAGAAAAGAATGGAGGCAGTGGGCACCATAGTAATTGGCACAGAAAACAGCAACAGCAGCAGCAGCAGCAGCAGCAGCAGCAGCAACAGCAGCAGCACCCATACAGAAAAACAGAGAAAGCTCCAGACTGGATGCAGTCCCACCACCAACACCTTCAGACCTCACAGCTTCCTCCGCCTCCCCAACTACAACAGCCTCCACATCTACAACAGCAGCACCAGGCTGTACGATCACGCAGTGCTGAGTGCATCAACAGTGTGGACATGGATGTGTTCAGACCCTCGCTGCCCCAGGGGCCCAAGGCTGGACACTCTGTCCCTCATTCTGTCAACACCTCTCCTTACAGAGACTGTTCCCATCCAGGACCCCCACCCAACTCCTCCCCACTTGGAAGTAAAAGCATGGGTCAGCATAGTGGGGCTGGAGCAGCCCATGGCCCTGGAGGTAGTTGCTCCTTACAGAGAGATGGTCAAAAGGTAGCCAGGATACGCCACCAGCAGCATGGCCGACCTGGTCAAGATGCTCCGTCTCCTGCTGAGTTGAACCAAGGTACTAGTCAGGAGCTGAAAAGAAAGATGGAGATGTCTCCTTATGGTTACAGCAACAACAGTGGGCAGCACCACCACCAGCAGCCCCCGGTGCCACCCTGGGCCATGAGGCCTCCCCACCACATGTCACAACCCGAGGAGGAGCAGAGGAAGTCCTACATGGAGTTAGGGAGCACTGGTGGGCAACACTCCCAGCAGCAACAGCCGCAGCCAGGAATGAGCCTGCCTCCTCCCCAGCCTACCCCTGCACCTCCCCTCAGTCAGCAACAGCAGCAGCCACAGCAGCAACCTGAGCCCCAAGGTCAAACTCAGGGGGAGAGCAGTGCGATGAAAAGCTTACTAAAGTACAGCAACCAGCAACAGCCACTGCTCCTCTCCCAGAAGAGCCCCTTCGGGGGGCTGGGAAGCCTCAAATCAGGTCCTGCTGGGGGAAGCTGTGCCATGCAGGGCAACAAACAGACTCTACCATCCAGAAAGGGCCCAGCCAATGACAACGAGCGCCCTGATTACAGTGGGCGGGGTCGGGATATGGGGGACGCAGGTCACGGGGAAAGTGAGGTGCGGCAGCCGCCAGTGGGAATTGCCGTCGCCGTGGCCCGGCAACGGGAGCCACCTTGTCGTTCAGCAGACAACAGCCGCCAGGGCAGGGTCCATCCCTCAGTGAAAGGTAAGCAGTCTAGGTCGCTGCCTGATAAACACAGGTGCAGGGAACAGAGAACAGTTTCTTTTCTGATCTGTGACCTGTTAATGATGTGAATACAAAACCAAAAAAAAGGAAACAGAAAAAACAAGGTTAAACGCTGAAACAGCTTGAAAGAATATTGGTGGCACTGAGCATTTTTTGCAGTGATGAGAGGTCACTGCATGAAACAGACCTTCATTTTTGTTGAATGCATTGAGAGTCTTAAATGTTATAATATTCACACTGGCTTTTAATACTCATAGGTTTGAACATCCACAGTAGTTCCAAACCATGCCTATCTAGCTTTTAGTCAGTTCTGTGTTAGGCAAACATTTGTAGATGTAAAATCAAGAAGTAAAATCTGAGTAAATAGGAAGGAGTAAATAGAAATAGCAATTTACATTACAACAATGTGACTAAGCTAGGTTCCGAAACCTGTATTATTCCTTTATTTGGTTTTGACAGAACAGCACAACAGTTTTTACTTATTTAAATTAGCTGCCTATCAAAATAAATTCTGTAGCTTGATTTTAAATATAAAAGTACACAATTAGTAACACGTCTCCTTGATTTGATCTGTACTCATAAAAAGGATGATACAAAAATCTGTATTTATAATGTGGGCAAACTTATAATCACTGTCAGTTTCTTGTGAGTTATGGTAGCGTTTTGAGAAATGACGAGAGACTTGGGAATATGTCCTCACAGGAGACACAACGATGGAAGCTAATGGTTAAACTAATGTTTGTCTCACAGGACCGCCCCGCTCCATGTATCCCTCAGATCCCACCAGCGAAGAGGAGAGGAAGAGGATGAGTGGGGAACAGATATGTCTGACTTCCTTGGACAGAGAGAGAGACTCATATATCAGGTAAGCGAGTGTAAAACCATTGCTTTATACCAATTTAAAATATCTTACTGTTATAAACCTTCAGTTCACTGCTCTTCTTTTGTATTTCCTCCTCTTTATCTTATCCTGATGCCAGGGATAATAAGGAAAGGGTGGAGTTTGCAAGAATCCACCCGTCCAACAGTTGTCACGGAGATCTCACCTCTCATCTCATGGTCCCAGGCGGGCCTGCCCTCCAGTCTGGCCAATTAGGTGATCCTGCTGCACATTCTGCTCACCATCATTGGATGCCAAGAACTGGAAGCCCATCGCTCTGGATGACAGGACACTCTTATGGTAAGAGAATATGAGTTTTGGAAATTAAGAGTTAAGCTGAAATTGTACGTACACATTCCATCTGTGACTAAATTGATTTCAGTACTGGTACTTTATTTATAGACTGTAGTACAGTCCTGCTTTTCTCATTCATGGAATAGTTTAAAGCCGCCAGTGTCATCTCAAATTTGTGCAGAATTCAGCAGCCAGGATTTTAATATTATGCTGAAGAGAACACATAATTTAAACTTTAGCATCTTTTCATTGGTTCCCAGGCAGGTTTAGATTTTTTATTTATTTATTTATTTTATTTTTTTTATACATAGGCCTACAATGTAATATATGTGGTATATAAATCTAACCTGAAATCCTTTCTATAAAGCAGGTATTGGTCATACAGCCCTGCACCAGAATCTGCCCCCAGGTTTCTCTGCAGCCATGTCGGGCCCTCTGCAGCCAGTCCTGCCTCTGCCTCAGGACCCCTCTGCCCAGCTGGTAGTCCTGCCCAGTGAACCTCCCGCTCACCCTGGCACCCATCACTTGGGTATGCCATCACCTTGTTTTCTCCTGTAAAGCCAAGTGTATTTATAAATCACTTTGAACAAATGAGTCTGCCAAGTACACACAAACTATGCATGTGCAGCCTTACACATTATGTATTTGCCCTCATAATCTGCCACACAAACGTAAATCCCCATAAATTCGAAATTCACTAAATGTAGCCTATGTTGCATAGCTTTGCCTCCCACTGACAAGTCATTAACACAAGTTTATTTTGTGTTCATATAATCTGGGGCAAACATTAAAATAACAGTTGGTAATCGTAGTGATCCTACGAAGACATCTGATGAACTTTCCCTTAATGGGTTCATTCAAAGACAAAACACAATTCAAACATTCCCTGCACACCACCTGCTTGGCTCAGCAGGAATAGGGCTCTCAACGGGTCAGGATACGCATCCAAAGCTATACTGTATGTGTACCTCCCCAACATACACACATCAGAGGAAGAGGAAGCGTGAGAGTGAGATCAAGATCACTTCTCAAAACTCAGTGTAGACACACATTCAGCAAACAGGCTGTGACATTTAATTAGCTCACAATTTCAACAGTACGCTTTTTTCTGTGCTCTACAGGAGTTTCAGCTGAGAAAGGAAGTGCATCCACAAAAGCTTTCCCACAGAAAACTTGCGTATCCAAGTTTATGTCTCTGAACAAGGATCAAGGATTTTTGGTGTGTCTACAAAAAAGGGGGTGGAAGGGCGAGAGAATAGAAAAATGCTAGTTTTGAGCTTCCTATAGTGTAGGCTCACATCTTCCCAAGTGGGACCTCTGTCACAGCACATCACCCACATCAAGTTGTACTGGTCCTTGAAGCCACATAATGAGAAAGGTTTTCCACCCACAGACATGGGAACTCAGCCTCCTGCTGGGCCTTTTCACAGACCCTTTTCTGTGGTTTGGCTTTGCAGGTGGGACTTTCCGGTGGAAAGTCCACACTGAATGCAAGACAAACATGCATTTCCAGCCCGGCAGTTTGACCTCTAATCAACTTGCAACCAGCATCAGATCCGTTCACATTTCATCATTGTCATAACTTTTTTTTCCCAGCATTCCGGCAAATTCTCAAGGCAGTTCTTAAGAGACAGCTTTCTGTTCAGAGCGGGGGAGAGTGTGGGATTGCTGCTGCCTGGGGAGATGTTGTTCTGTGAAGGCAAAAATCTTTTTTTGAATAGATTTGTCTATGTCGTTGCTGTAAAATGTGAATACAATGATTTTTAAATGATTCATAATGGTTTCACTGTTTTGAACTGGGTGTGTGGGAGGTAAATAATGAGAGATATGGATAACACAATGTTGTATTCTAGTGTGTACTTTATGTGTATGAATCCAAAGAAAAAGGTTGTATGTGCAAGTGTGTATGTGCATGCATGTGTTTTTGTTCGAAGGTATCCCCCTTTGTCACATTCCTCCTCCTTTTTCTCATTAGATGTGATGGAGCAGCCAGGGCTGTGGCCCCCTGTGTATGGTGCCCGGGGCCCACCCACCCACATGCAGCATCCTGCTGTGTACTCCCGATCCCAGTTTCTACGGCAACAGGAGCTGTACGCTCTCCAGCAGCACCAACAGCTCCAGCATCAGCATCAACATCAGCACCAGAGCCACCAGTCACAGCAACCACCACCACAGTCTCAATCCCAGCAGCAGCAGCAGCAGCAGCAGCAGCACAGAGCTGCACATGGCATGGACATGCAACATCATGCCACTCACAATTCACAGGTAATTAAAAAGTCACAATATGTCAAATAAGAAAGTAAAGAGTTTTACCTATCTATCTGAGGCAGAGTAAGTGATTCATGAGTCAGCTTAAATTCTCACATGACTATTTAGTCGATTTTTATCTCCCCTAATATTTTTCTGGGATGTGCTGATTTTCTCAGAGTGAATCGCTGAATATAAGATGTGAAGCAGGAAGCCTTTTGTGTCAGTGACTAGTTTGCTATTCTAGAATTTCACTTCAGTAAAAGTAGACATGAAAATAACTTTGTTTTAATGCCACAGATGCAGAAGAGGCCAGACGAGCCCTCGGTTGACCTAGAGGAACTCATTTCGGAACCCAGAACGTCTAAACCTGCCAAGCCCTACTCTTACAACCCCCCCCAGAGTAACACCTCTCCCCCTGGGGCCTGCGCTGCTCACCTGTCCCCTTGTTACCAGTCCCCCGCACTACGACCACATCCCAAAAGCACTCCTTCTACACCCTGTCCTGCTCCCAGCCCTGCCGCAGCAGCCCCTCACTCACCTGCCATCAGCCCTGCCCCGCCTCAGATGCCCAAGGGGGTCGAATCCCAAGACAAGAGAGGAGAGGGACAGCCCCTGCAGGATTACCCAGAGTCTCTGGAGCCAGGTAAGCATATGCTAACATATCATCTATATGCAAACACAAATATACAAATTAACCCCAAAGTTTTGCAGGGTTAGGGTTAGGGTTAGGGTTAGGGTTAGGGTTAGGGCTTAAGCATCAGTTACATTCATAACATCAGATGAAAGCCTGTCAAAGAACTTGCTGTTTGTAATTAGTTTACGGTGGAGCTCACGACAGATGTTAAGCCAAATGACTCTGACACGCCAACAGAAAAAGGACAGTGACTTCTAGGATATAGTAGCACCATGTACATTATACCCAGTGGTAACTGGAATAACCACTGTTGTTAATGGTCCTTTTATCTGCTGGTGGTGTGGTAATATGTGTGGGTGGCTCTGTTGGCAAGCCCCTGATTGACTGAACAGCTCAAAGCTGCAGAAGATGGCTGCCGGCTGAGCCGGGGCTTTCCAGTGCAGTTACCTCGGTAATGGTTGAGAAACACCTCAATAGCAGCAAACCTCGCCTCTCCTCCACCCACACAGACCCCGCACTCTCTTCATCATCATTAATGTCTGGCTAACGGCCGCCACACGCCAGAGGAATTGTGTCAGGTGCTCTGATAAACCAAAGGCCTGGCCCACTTCAAATAACACACTCACACAAGGTTGCATGTGGTCCTCTTCCCCTCCTACTGCTGGGAGATCAAGGCAGAGTGCTTTGCCTTTTCCTGGTTTTCACCCCTTGTGACCTCAAAGGGGTTTAGTGGGCCTGATGTGTAAGGATTTTAGATTTGCATAGCACCTTTAAATGTAATGCCGTCATTAAGAAGAAATGTGCTTTCTGTTCTATTTCAGCTAAAATATCACTTACAAAATAACAGCATTGAGATATTATTGTGGGAGGTTTAATCAGAATAATATAGCCAGTATTAACAATTGATTCTTTAATTTCTTTATTTCTTTCTGTTTATAGACTTACCTCCTGGATACACCTATCCTGGAATTGCCATGGGCTACAGGAGCGGGCCCTCGCCCCAGGATGTTCAACTGGCTGAGCCAGCTGACCTGGAAGCTGTCCAGATGGAGCCTGCTGCGCATGCTCCCCAGTCTCTCTCCAGCTTGGGGGAGGAGCTTGACTGCCAAGCGGTGGTCAGGCCCCTCCCAGATCCACTCCCACCTGAGGAAGTGGAACAGGAAGAGGAGGACAGAGTGGTTGAGAGAGTTCTGGAACAGAGGGAGGAGGTGGAGGTAGCCACGGTGACAGCAGCCAACTATGTGCCTGGAGAGAAGGAGGTGGAGGAGCAGGGGCCCGCCGAGGAAGAGGTCCTGGTTTGCCCCCCTGCTGAGAGCCCAGTGTGTGAGGCTGCTTCCTGTCCAGTACCCCTTTCAACAGAGGAGCCAGAAAGGTCAGAAGCTGTAATCACCTTGGAAGAGGATGATGAGGCGGTGGGTGACGAGAGCCAGGAGGAGCATGCTCAAAAGGTTAACATGCCTGGAGAGCAGGAGCCAGAGCTGCCCACCATCATCGAGCTTGACCCTGCTTCCCCTGCAGCCCTGGGGCCGCAGTCCTCGGCCCTTGAGGGAGCAAAGGACATCAAGCAGCAGCAGCACAAGAAAGAGATGGCCCCTGACGACGCCTCAGTGGATTTTGTGTGTCTTTCCCCTGCCTCGGTGTCTGCCCCCAGCCCAAGCCAGGCAACTGTCGTGCCCCACAAACCTCTTGTGCCCTGCTACTGGAGTCTGGAGCTGCTGATTGCTGCTGCCTTCTGCACAGACGTACCTCCTTTTCCCTTGTTCCCTCTCAGCACCCCAGCAGTTGCCCCATCCCAGCCCAACCCCCACCAGGGGATGGAGCTTCTGAGTGAGCTGGCAGATCTGGAGCTGCAACAGCAAAAGCGCACCTGTGGGAAAAGCCAGGGTGAGGGACAGTTGGTCTCCCATTACTCATGCACATTAACATGCATACAGAAACACACTCGTACCAGCAGAATGCGTTTTCTCTCTCTTGTAGTTTAGCTTCCTTTTCCTCCGTGTCCACTGAGACAAACTCCCACTCCCCCCTCAGGCCTAGCCTCTGTCGCTCTGTGTTCCCTCCCAGATACTCCTC
Source organism: Nannoperca obscura (assembly GCA_036024295.1). Classification (NCBI taxonomy): domain Eukaryota; kingdom Metazoa; phylum Chordata; class Actinopteri; order Centrarchiformes; family Percichthyidae; genus Nannoperca; species Nannoperca obscura. The sequence goes on from JAVQJL010077832.1 coordinate 17,686, forward strand.
TCTTCCTGCTGGTCTGAGGAGCCTCTGGTGGATTCCAACATGTCCCCAGAGAAACTGTCTGCATGCCTGCTTGCCGTTCCTCTTCTTTGGTGTGTTAAAGGCACTTTTATTTTTCTAAAAGGCTGTTCTAATGATGCAGAGGCCTCAGGAGAGGGAGGAGAAGCAAGAGGACAGGGCTGAACTACTAGTGAGAGGGGTGTACACCTCTCTTTCTCACTCCCTCTCTTCCCCTTCCAGCTTTCCACAGGGAGCTGTCTCTCCGTCTCTCCACCCTGCCGCTGTTTGATCCACACAAATGCACACACACCTGAATACACATTAAAAACACATAAAAAGCGCTCACACACGATTGCAAATACACACACTTTAACAAAAAGGAAAAAAAGAGACACCAATGGCTTTCCTCTCTCCCACACACAACACATTACTGAAAGTTAGTGTGTAATCACAAAAGCAGTCGATGTTTTCAGCACCCTGGAGCATTGCCTGGCTAATTAGACCCCATTGTTTTAAAGTGCCTTTAAAAGCTTCCTTGTTTTTCAAAGTGCCATGTGATTTTTGTTTTTTTTTATTCATGCAAAAGGATGTTTTGTGTTTACCACAGCATCCTAATGCATTTAACTGCTCCCAAAAGAGGCTTCTATAAAAAGGGTATCATCAACTGATTTCAGAGTCAGTGATGTTGTCTTTTTGATGCGATACTGTTGACAGCTCAGAGAAGTGGCACATGTCGAGTCACAACAATAGTCTTTACCGAAACAAGTACTAAAGGAAGGGAGGAAGAGTCAGTAATGTTTTCCTTTATCTATGTAAAAACGTAAGCTTAAACTTTGTGAACAAAATGTCATGTTTCTCCTTCACTGTGACTAGGCTGCAACCCCTGATATTCAGCCTTTAGCTCAGTCCATTGATGGCAAATAGTCCAGTCAGTGCCAGGGGCAGATAGGGCTAATATAGGAAGAGCTCGGCCCAGATGGCCACTGACATAGCATCATCTGGTGAGTCCACATTGATCTGACCTCTGAAACGATATGCTGCTGCTTTCTCATACTGGCCTAATGTGACCAATTTCCCTCAGCTTCTTTCTTCCTCGCCATTTATTCGCCATATCACAAGATTACATCTGAAACAATAAGCCACATGTGCAAGTTTTGATAATGACTCTGCACATGTAACAGTCACATGCTACATTTCTTGTTCACTTTTACATGAGGTTCTTTTGACATATTTTAAAGAACCGAGCTGTTCTTTAAAATGTTCTTTTTCCTTTTGATCTGTAACAGAAGAGGAGTTGCTGATGTTTGACCTCCAGAGCCTTGCTACCCTGGCCACAGCCCGTGCACTGGAGATGGGCTGTCAGGAAAGCAGCAGTACGGGTTCAGGACGACACTTTCCAGCCCGCAGGATCCTCAATTTACGCAGGAAATGCAGCTGGACACCTCGCAATGAACCAGTAAGACTTCAACTACAGTGTGCCTGTGATACCAAACACAGATCCTACTGGGTTTTAATGTCTTTCACTTAAAAAAATTACTAGATAACCTACTGAAGAATGTGTTTGGAATTCTTGAAGATTGTTTTTAATGTTAATAAATAACCACCAATGATGTAAACCTTAGGTGTGCCCGGCTAAAGGTACCATGGAAACAATGGATGGTCCTGAGCTTGCAATGCGTGTGAAGTTGGCTGAGTTACAGCGTCGCTACAAAGAGAAGCAAAAGGAGCTGGCCAAACTTCAGAGGAAACACGATCATCAGTGAGTATGACCTTATCCTCCTTTCCCTTAAGCTCATCTCCACCCTTTGCCGAAGTAAAAAATCCTTAAACACATTTGCTTCTGGTTTTCAGAGGATTCCTTTCTGTATTCTTTGCTGCTACAACCCTTTGAGTATAGATATGTGTAGTATGTCAGAGTTCTAGTGTGCTTACGCCTGCGTGTGCAAGCAGGAAGGAGGAAACACCTCGCAGCCCGGCGCGACGAGGACCAGGGCGGCCAAGGAAGCGGAAGCCCACCCTCAGCACAGGTCCAGTGTCCTCATCTGAGGGCCATAGAAAAGTCAAGTGAGTATCACTCAGCCCACCTCGGCTGGCTGGCTATAGTCCAAACTAGCCTGATAAGCCCCTCCATATCACTTGCATACAGGGACTGCCTCTCATTGGCATAAACAGGAAATGGGAGAACACAGTTGAACCATTCAAGGAAGTCCACTCGAACTCTTTCTAATCTAATCAACACCAGAGTTAATTGTATGACAGCATAATCAGTGTCAGTTCTGCTAGTACAGAATCTATGTGAGCATTTGTGTATGCTCGATACATAGTATGTACTGCAGATAAAGAGAAAACCGCTCACAGGTCTCATTAGGCTTCAACCCAGCTAATCTTAAACCTCAGTGGCATTACCGTGGTGCATGTTGAGCTTAGATGAGTTGGGTTTGGAGGGGGGAGTGGGCTGGGGGTGGGGGTGACAGGCAGAGGATGTAATTAGAGTACTGTGAATTCTCCTGTAATCTGTCCCAGCAGCAGGAATGTGACACACCATTGCCATTCGAGCCCCGCAGGGTCACCAAGGGTCCAAAGGATAACATGATGGTCAGACAGTCCAGGCACTCCGAGATAAGCTGACATTTAGAGCTCTCATACAACGTCCGCGTGTGTTTGAGGGTGGAAAAAAAAACAATTAGAGGAATACAGTGAGCAGAACGGCAGAATAAAAATAAAGAGGGAGATGGAGATAAAGTGCAAGCGTCGGCTTTTGTCAAAGCAGGGGTACCATTGCTGTTTGGTCGTGGTGGGGGAACTGATGAACCAAAAGGTCTAGGTTTTGCTGTCATGCTTCTTCTATTAGCCTTGTCATCAGGGGTTGGAAAGACTGCACAAATGTCACCTCGCAGTGTTCTCTCTCTCTCTCTCTCTCTCTCTCTCTCTCTCTCTCTCTCTCTCCCTCCCCCTCTCCCTCCCTCCCTCCCTCTTTTTCTCTTCTCACTGTGGTTTCTGGGCAACGGTCCACAGTGTTCCCAGCTGCCCCTCTGCGGTGTCACCTCCACTCTCCTTCCACCCCATGTACCCCTGCCCCCTCGCCAGGCCAGTACTGATCAGAGTGGGGACACTGATGCTGGGTGACATTGACTCCCGAATGAAAGGGTAACGGGTCCGGGCCCTGCAGCAAAGTGCAGCGGAGGCCGACACGGTGTTGGTGGGGTGTTCCGCAGGCCATAGTACAGTAAACCGCAGTCTGTCTCTCTACTGTGTTTTAAAAGTGGAGTCACAGCTAGCCACAGGTATCATTTTCTTCAAGGCAGCCAGGGTTTACACCCTTCTGCTTCTGTAGATGTGTGTGTACAATGCAGCAGAGAATGACATGACACTTCGGAACAAGGAACGGGCAGACTGGGGACTGATTAGTTTCATGTCGCGTTACATGGCAGGGTTATGTAAAAGCATGTACTGCACCTGCCACTCATGCCACTACAAGATGCTGACTCTTGGGTGCTATGGGGGAGGGCAGTGGGTCAGTGGGTAACAGCCCAGCCTTTTAGTATCTCCTTCCTTACTTTATTTAGCTTTAACTGGAGAGTGTGTGGAGCAGTGTGTGAGTGAATGATAAATTCAAGTTTCCCTGTCTGCATTATATGCTTCTGTGCAGTTAGCTATGGATGCAGCTGCGTGCTTATGAGCATTTATGCGGGCATTGTTTGTTTTTGTGCGTGCTTCTGTTATTCCTGCATGTAGAGCACTGGGGTCCTTTGTGGTGCGGCTTTGATTGGAGAGAACTACTGCTCGCCAGGAAACCCTGCTAATCAATTCTGTTTAATTAGTCACTGTACGCTCAGCCCCACCAGCCCCCAACAGAGGGGAAGGGACTCTGTCATGTTGTGTTTGTCATAAGCGGGACGGCAAGCCATGGCTGGATCTGCCTCAGAGGGACAACTTACACTTCACTGCCACCTCTGTCACTCTCCTGTCTGTCAGTGGGCAGACAGTCCCACTGCCCAACAGTCGCCTTTATTCTTTTCATGTTCTGTTACAGATGCACGCTCACACACTCTCATTATGAGGCCTTCGTGTGTGCTGTGTTCCTATGCTATACAAAGATTTGTATGTATCTACTTCATAAAGAAGTACACACACACACACACACACACGCTTCCAAACATATGTGTACTTACAAAATTGTATCTGGCCAACGAAGAACTAACATGAAATGTTGATTGTTGATGTATCTACTTCACATTTAAACCCTGCTTACTCTGTAAATGTGACTGATTTCCTAGGCTGTACGCACACTAGGGGATGTTAATCTTTTGTTTGAGCATGGCCGGGCTCACGTCAGTGTGGTCTTTGGGCAGGCTTCCAGAGGGAAATTCAAGGGCATTCGGAGTGGTTGGCCTATGATGTGCTGCTCAGTGTAGGGGAAATGGTGTGCCACAGTGATATGAAATGCAACTGGAGAGCTATGATATTCGCTGAGAACAATAGAGCTGCATACAAATGCAGTGCCTTCCAACCATTTATTGTATCTTCCAAAAGCTATGCAGTGCTCCACAGGCTGCAAAGACACAGGCTTCTTATGCTACACTGCCCTCAAACAATCCCAGGTTCCTTGTTAGATCCCAATTTTTCAAGTGTGTGGTTCAGACACTGGGCTTTCCATGTCCTTTTTTTGTCATTCTGTTCATCAGACAGATAAAGAGAGTTATTAGATTCCACAGAGAGGTGACTCAACTCTGTTTTCCCCTGTGATGTCTTACCCCCTCTTTTTCTTTCAAACCACCGCCATTCTCCTCTAATGAATGCCTCTCCCTTGTTATGACTGGCAGGTCGATGGGGGCGGGGCTTGCCCTGTCGCCTGAGGACCTAGGAGGGGGCGGAGACAGCCAGAGAAGGAAGAAGAGGCTGTCCAGTCGAGGCTTTGAGCGACTCAGCAGCACACAGGTCAGGGTCCCCTTGTCCTCCTCCCTTTTGTCCTCTATGCAGCTAGAAATGAAAGAGGCCACTCTTTGTTTCTTTGCGTTTGAAATATTCCTTTGTTGCACACTATTTCTAATTAGGTGCTACCCTCAGGAGTCAAATCCTCTGCTCTCCATATTAATATCTTTTTCATTGGGGCTTCGACTATTCCTTTTTCTTCTCTGTGTGTGTGCACAAACTAGAGCCCTCTTCCTCTGACGTTCTGATTCTTTTGTGACTGCTGTGACCGGAGTGTAACAAGCTCTCTCTCTCTCTCTCTCTCTCTCTCTCTCTCTCTCTCTCATATCTTTCTGTTGCAGCAGATAAAAGCACAGGGCTGCAGAAAAAGCAGTCTTCACAGCATGATCAGCTCCAAGCTGGCCGGTGATGTGACTCAGCTCAAACAGAAGGCCCAGGGTAAAAAGAATCTCTCAGGAACAGGCTCCAGGGACAAGGAGGTTTTACCCTGCAACTCCAACCCCAAGCATAGACACAGAAGCCAGGGCACAAGCAAAGCTGAGTCCAGGCGAGAGTCTGGGGGACAAAGTGACACAGGTAGACACTCACAGTATTGATTGTTCCTCCTGCTGTTTTGTTTTAATACGTTTTGAATCCTTAACCCAAATTTCAACTGTGGTTTCGCAAACTTTCTCAGCAGCCAGTGTGGACAGTGGCCCCCAAGACAGCTGGACTGGACTGGTGCGCCGTGGACGTAAAAAGGGATCCACCGCCCTGACACAGGGTTCCTCCTGTCTGAGCCAGCCCAGAGCTAGGGTTCTCCGTGGCCAGAGACAGGAGGCAATGGAGGAGGGAGAGAGCTCCCCTGCAGAGAGTGACTCCTCTGATCAAGGTGAGGCAGTGAATACTGACAGCTGGTTATAAGGCAGCGATAGGTAATGAGACTGGCCACAGCAACCCAATATAAAACATTATCCCCTCACAGCAAAAAAATAAAAGACCTGGTCGTGATTCCTTCTCTTGACCCTTTCTGTATGAAGTTCGCACGTTTTCCCGTGTTCATGGTGTTGACTTCTGGGTTCTCTCCTTCACTCCCACAAAGACAGACAAAGTGAGGTGAGGGGCGTCAGGGGTGTATTTGGTTGATGAAAAGACACTAGGAACATTCCTCCTAGACAGAAAAATGCTGAAGAAAACAACAAAGTTCTGCAGTGCATGAAGCACATTTGAAAGGTTTCAAGTAACAAATAAAAAAACTGCCGCTTACACATTTATGCCTGATCAGAGTTTCACTAACACATTGATTCAGGTATCCTCTTGAGAAGTGCTATGCCACTTTAAGTCCATTGTGCCTTTTTTGTTAATTTGTAAATCAATTTAAAAGTAATCATAGTTGAGTAAATAGGTGTTGATGAATGTCTTGTGACGAACAGGGGTGTGCATGGACATTTGACACCTCAGTGATCGACCTTGTTGGCTGGTCTGGGCTAGATGTGCAGCCACAGCTGTGGACACTTGCTTGAGAGTGGCTTTGACAGCCCTGAGACCAGCAGACTTGGTCAAGGAGCTGCTTGAGAAAGTGCAGTGACACACACACTCATTCTTACACTCCCTTGCACACTAGCTCTGTCGCATGAGAAATACCACAGAGCCAAAGCACTTCATACATAACTTCTATGAACAGGTAAACTGTTTACTTAAATGCTAATGAAGTGCCTCTGAAATGATGGAGAGTAAGTTTAATAACTTCGCTGGTTGGTGATTACTTTAAAAAGATGGATTTGATAAGCCAAATATGTATATAAAACCTACCCAACAGTAGAAATTCTATACTGTATTGTTTGCTATCTCCATTAGAAGATGAAGAAGAGGAAGGCAGTTATGATACCGATGAAGGTCAAGACTACAGAGCCCAACACCCCAGAGACATCACTTCTAGCTCCTCCATGACAGGTCCGAGTCCCTCGTCTGTTGTAAAACTGGAGGCCAATCAGAAAGCCAGAAACAAAAAGCAAAGACAGGAGCTTTACGGTAAGGCAGTCCTTTGAAACTGATTCATAAGTCAACAAAGCTTCTTCCATACATCTTCACGAGAAGCACCCGTTGTGTGTTTCTCCTCCTGCCTTGTTAGCATGGTCTAAATCCGTTTCTCTAATTGAACTGCACAGGCTCCCAGAGTCTGTCTGGGGCAGAGGGGGAAGTCAAAGTAAGGAAGAAGCCCCCCTGTAGACTGGGCCTGGCAACTGCGGTGAAAAACCACCATGACGACCACCGGCCTGAAGGGGTTAGAAGGCCATGTGGACCCAGGTCTAAGGAGCCTCGGTGGGGCAGCCTTGGGACCAGAAGCAACCGCTACCGGAGGAGCATGGGACTGGCCACCTTCCCGACCACCAGTGAGAGGCTAAAGAGGGCAACCCGCAAGAGCACCATTCTGAGAGGGTCAATCAATAAGGTTAGCAGAAAGTATTAGTATAGACATTTTGATGTCGTGAATTAATACTTCTATAAAACAAAAGTTATCTCAGGGCACTTTTCATATGGAGCAGGTCAAGGCCGTGCTTTTTATAGTATTATTTACAGAGACCCAACACGAGCCAGCAACAGTGTCAAGTCAACTACCTTTTAACAGGCAGACACCTCGAACAGAACCAGGCTCTGGGTGGGCGATCATCTGCCTCGCCTGGTTGGGTTCAGAGAGAAAGAGAGAGAGAACAGCACAGTGCCACGTCGAGATGGAAAGTAATAGCAGTGGTAATGTTAATATGAACAAATATAATCGCAATATAATAATATCAATAATAAGACCAATAACAAGAGCAGCAGCGGGTGTTGAGCAGGAACACGGGAGCAGCAGGTGGCCTGCAACCATAGATCCAGACTCTACAGCTCCAGAGGTAGAAATACTTGCAGAAAGCAACAGGACGAGAAAGGAGAGAAAGCACACAACTACGGGGGAGAGAGGATGTTGAGTTAGTAACGTGCATTAATGGGATAAGAATGCGTACAGATGGAGATAAGGAAAGTATACAGACGAAAATGGTATACAAAAAATGGTAGTCTTTATTTAAGGCTTTATTTCAGTGTACATTTTAAAAAATGGTTTTGGGCCTTCACAGCCAGCCAATGTTTAATAAAAGCAACCACACATAATAGGTGCTCCGCATGTATCTTACCTCTAAACAGTTGTGGAGATTGTGTCACGCTTGCACTAATCCTCTTGTCCATCCTCATGTCGATTTTAACAGAGGAGAAGTTGCTGGTCCGTTGGGGCGCCATCTTCGCAGAGTGAGGAGGGCAGCAGGGGGCGAAGGATCAAGGACCAACAGGTACCAGTCGCAGTGAATTCACAAATCACTCAATCCTCCCTCAAGAAACCCAGGCACATGCAAACCGCCAAACACAAAAATGCCAGCCCTCATACATCCTATTAACAATTCTGGTGATGTCTTTCTGTCCTAGATTTCTCACCCTGAGGACTGTTACTGTAGAACTATTAAAAGTACTTAGCACATCACACACAGCCCAACCTCCTGCTGAGTAATCTTAGGAGAGGATGGGAGAGGAGACGTGGGAAGGGGATGGGGGGTGGCTCACACCTTCTGCTGTGACAGAGTGTAAAAATGTTAGAGTAAAATGGCTACTGATAGGAGACGGTACAGGCACTGTCACGTCCCCTGCGGTTAATTGCTACATTCAGTAGCATGCTAAAAAATTTCTTTTTCCATCACACTTTCTATCTCCAAGTTAGTCTTTTTTTTTTTATCCATCCCTGCATCCATTTATACTTCTGTCCGTCCCGTCTGTTATATTCTACAGCCAAAGGGACGAGCAGTGAGTCGGCTGCTGGAGAGCTTTGCAGCTGACGAGGGCTTTCAGATGGATGGCAGCAGCTTCTCAGAAGAAGAGGAGGACAGCAGTCATTCATACAGCAACAAGAGCCCTAAAGGTAAGAGATTACACTGGATAGCATGCAACAGTGTTTCACGAAGCAGAACTTTTAATAGGTGATGTTGAGATACAAACTGGGATGTTTGCTTTTCCCTCTGCAGCTCCTAAGTGCGTCCTGACCAAAGAACTCTTAACGGATGGACTGAAGGTGCTGATCTCTAAGGAGGATGAGCTTCTATATGCTGCCAGGGTCCACACTCTAGAGCTCCCAGACATGTAAGCACACGCGCAGTGGTTCAAGTGATCAGTCAGGGTGTTTTTGAATACATACATACATACATAAGGCAATACATTTGCATCCGCGAACGGGCTGAAATGGCTGCAGCATAATGCGTTGGAGCAATTGCAACTTGCAAATATTCAAGGTGTCTGACAACATTATGGAAAGAATCCATACAGAGATAGACCAATTGTTAAAGAGTGAGATCCTTTTTGTTTAAACAGAAACAGAAGTCTCAATCTGAAATATTGCGAGAGGTCGAGTTGTTGCAGGAAGACGACGACAACAACTCAACCAAAATGTGTACAAAGTTTACAAATCCAAGTTTAAAAGTTTCCCTTTAAGTCTTTCAAATGGTTACACATTTTAGTCATTGTTCACTCTGCACACGTGCTAAAAGGCATTTCTATGTAGAAGTTGAGACATGGCTAGAAGTGGTGGGAAATCCAATTAATAAATTATCCTAGAGGCTAACTTAACCTTCCAGACATCAACCCATCATAAAAGAAATGATGCACACAAGATTTTGTGGAAAGAGAGATTTCACATGAGGAGTAAAAGTTATCACTAGTATCCAAATTTGTCTTCATGTCTTTCTATTCTTAAATTACAAACCCTACATCGTGTTATACCTTGCTCTGAGTATTAAACCCGCTCATCTGGCTCAGACAGCAAAAACATGCTATAACAACAGCAGAGTGGGAGTAACGGATGACATGGGAGCCAGGCAAGCATAAAACAAGCATCTGAAAATAGCCTAATTTTTCTCTCGTTCTGCTGTGCTTTCTCTCCAGCTTTAGCATTGTTATCGACGGTGAAAGAGGAAACCGCCCAAGAATCTATTCATTGGAGCAACTGCTAAAGGAAGCTGTAAGTTCACCTCACTGCACTAAAACACGGTTACAAGAAAAGAACATCACTTGTTTGGTCTTCTGGGTCACAAAACACTATTTCTCTTAAACATCCCTCTCACCTTCTTTGTCTCTGCACAGCCTTTCTGTAGCTCTGTCTGTCCTTTGGCTTGCTCTCTTTCAACCTCCCTTGACTGTCGTTCAAGGTCACTGAGGCCATCTTAACCTCTTCAATGAATATGAACATATTGGAGACAGGACCTTTGGGTTTATGTGTATGAGAGTTGGGGAATGTCCGTTAAACCCAGCTCTGTGTGTGGGTGGGATTATCCCACTAACACCTAGATCCATTCACTTTTTGTTTAGTTTTAATGGGAGATAACTGTAACAGTTACAAAGACACAATGGTGTATGAAGAGAAACTAGCTAATGATGACCTGGAGTGATTCAAAGTGTAGGGCTATCCAGCTATTATAAGACATATATCCAAATCACAATAACAATGTTCACCACTTTAGTTTTTATTTGTTGCAGCTGGGGCGGTTGAGATTTTTATTTTTTATTTTTTTTACCTAGACCACAAGATTGTTTGGATTTGTAATTCACACTCAGTTTTGATGTTATGTTACAATTACAGTTTACCTAAGTCATCCATGTAATGAGACATAATTATATATTGTAGAAACCACAGCACATTCTTGGCTGGTATCCATTTGCATTTAGGTAAGATGTGCTTCTTGGTGTGCTTCGCATCCAGAATGGAGTTATATTGTTTACTGCAGCGGGTGACCTTTGTCCCATTTTCTTTTTACTGAGCGTCTCCCATCCTCTCACGTCTCCTCTCCCATTGCTGGTCTCTATGTACTAATATCAGATGGGCCAGCTAAAGCAAAGCCGTCATACCCACATCTTCTCCAGCTGTGGAAGTTATGACTATTGCCAAACAGGGCACAGGACATTGTGTTTGCACACAATAGGGTGACCACAGAGGATGACCCTGAAAGAGTAGAGTAGAGTTTAACTGGCAACAATTGTGCCTTGGATTGATGTCTTTTGCTGTCATTCTAATAGGGGAAAGGGGAAGCTGCCAAGAGGGTGCTGGGAACTAATTTAATATGGTTTTGCGATCTTATTTCATCTAACCTTATGACTGTTAAAGTAGTGATGTATAAAATCTTGTGATATGGAAATGATCACATCTCTAGAAAGCATTTTAGACTAGATGTAATTGAATTTCCTGTTGGTTATGTTGAAGTGCAGAGTGCATGGAAGCAAGTGCTTTGCTTTTTTGGAAAAGCTTAACTGGCATACATTTTCACTTAAAGTCATGAGGATATGCTAGCCGTAATGTTTTCAATTAGAGCAGGATAAAATATTCAGTAAATATTGTCAGGAAATGTGAAACACTGGTTTTTTTCATCCCTAGAGAAACGTGTTTGAGGTTAACTGAGTTAACACATCACAGGTGCACAGGATTCAGTTTTTAAGTATGTTTGTACAGTATTACGTTTCTGATTTGTTTGTTTAGATATAGATCAAAGAACACTATAATATAGCAATAAAAGAAGTCCCACCTGTTCTTATGGTTTATATCTCCCTATTGGCTAAAAGTTACCATAGCATCCAACTGTCCCCAAGATCGGGGTTCATCACCATCACCCTTGTTAAGCAGTGGAAGATCTTGCCCCTCACACATACATTAGTCCATTTACTGTCTGACCGCTTGTCTCCTCCTTCCCTCATCCATGTCAGCTCCCTCATACTGTCCAGTGTTAGTTTTCCTACAAAGCCTTCTCCCCAGTGCCTTTTTCAAATTCTCCCGGCAGTTCTGCACCGAGCACTTCTGGCAACTTTAGTCTTATCCAAACATTTGTCAGATAGCAGCTGGTTCTAATTATTCAATACTTCCACTTTCTTGTCTTTAAATTAGCCCAAGTCATTTATTTGACTCTGACGCCAATACTCCGATTTCCACCGTGCTCCTTCTCCCTCCCCCATGCGCGCACACACCCACATCCACACCTCATCAGTCAAAGGGTCCCCTCACCATGGCAACAGTAAATGAAAGCAACCTGAAAGAGCCCCCAGTGAGTGGCGGATGCTGGGGCTGCCTGCATTGTTGGAGGGAGGATCTGGCAACCTGCAATCACAAGCCCTCTATTCAGGCCCTCTTTAGTATTACTCAGCAAGTCAGGATTTACTGCATCATGGCTTCCGTTCTTTTCAGCCCTGACTGGCACATTGGCATGAGATAAGTGCCGCTTGGAAACGTGGCACAGTGGCTGCCCATGCACAATGCTCCATGGCCCTCACACTGTTGTGAGTGTGTGTGTGTGTGTGTGTATGTATGTATGTCTGTGTGTGTGCAGCATGTAATGAACCTTAATTATGTTTTGGTCTGGCCTTCAGGTCCTGGATATACGTCCGGAGTCGGAGACTGTGCTCAGTGAAGGAACCAGAGTGTGTGCTTACTGGAGCGAACGCTCACGCTGCTTATACCCAGGCTATGTTCGTAAAGGTGAGCCATCAGCTTATTCTATCCCTAATTTCCTGTGTGTCCTCTGGATCTTCAACCATACATTTAACTGTATGTATATCCAATCACTTTTTAGCATTTGTAAATATTGCTGCGCACACCTGAGGAAGTGCATTTTTCTCTCCCTTGCAGGTGGTTTATCTGATGAAAGGAAGCAAGGAGGAGTGATGGTAGAGTTTGATGACGGAGACCGTGGGAAGATTTCGCTCCCAAACATCCGCCTCCTGCCTCCGGGATACCAGATTCACTGTGGGTGTCTCCTCTCTGTGTAACTGGGAATTTTCCTTTCATGTTGCAATGTCTTGGCTACCTGTAAGGAAATGCTAATACATTTCTACCCCTTGGCCTTTAGGTGGGGAGTCAGCTCCTGCCCTGGTGGTACCCGGCGGTACAACAGGAAAGAGAGGTTCTATTCTGGAGCAGGCCCCCATCAGTGATAGACCTTCTGACAGACTCAACACTATCAATACTGTAATTAACAACCAATCTCTAACTGTTCACAAAAGAAGACCAGGTAAGAAGTAACCCTGACACTCTTATTTACACCTTAAATTACATAGCTGCGTGTGTGTATGTGTGTGTTTGTTTCAACATTTAAGTGCTTACATTGAGTGAAAAAACTAAAATGCAGTGTATTGCTAAATCACGACATATATTTTCTTTATTCTAGGGAGACCAAAGGGTTCTGGGAAAAAACAAAAGCAGCAGCAGCAGGCTGAGAATGCCAATAAAAATCCTTCACCTTTCCCAGGTTGGCCTTCGTTGGCCAACACCAGGAAGAGGACATCCGACAACCTATTTCAGCTCAATGGGGCACAGAGGAAGGCCTTGAGAGGGAATGAGGATGACCTGTTCTCCTTGCCTCAGACCCAGCCCTTGGCCTCTACCCCAGCCAAAGGCCTTTTCAGCAGCAGCTCCTTTGAGGTGGACTCCTTCAGCAGCATTGCAAATGGCTACTCCTCCTTCTGTACTCAGTCTACAAGGCCAAGTCCAAGTTTATCTCTGGGGCCTAGAAGTGGGCTGTATGGCCACAGGCGCAGACAAGATGACCTGGTTATCCCAAGAGGCAGGAAATCTGGACAAGAGTTCCTGGTCAAGTTAGATCACGAAGGAGTGACCTCCCCCAAAACAAAGAACAGCAAGGCTCTGCTATTGCGAAATGGATCTTCCAGTGTGAGTGGTATGCCCAGGACAGAGGCTTACTCTCACCCAGTTCTGCTGGTTAAAGACAACAAAAAGGGTGGCGCCTCCAGGGTAGAACTTCTCGTGAAAGGAAACACACCCCAAAGGAAGCCCTCCCAGTCCCAATATGGCGAAATGGGCTTCAGCTATCACAGAGAGTGTCACAGCTCCTACTCTGATCTGGATGATGAGGAGGAAGAAAGGAGGAGGGCTGCACTGGCTGCAGCATCAGGAGGATTAAGGACTGCTGGCCGCTTCCTGTCCCGTCTCTCTGTCTCCTCTTCATCTTCTGGTTCATCAAGCTCCTCCTCTTCAGGCTCTCTCTCCAGTTCGAGTCTGTGTTCCTCTGACAATGATTCCTCCTACAGCTCAGAGGATGAAGACAGTTCTACACTGATGCTTCAGAGTTGTCTGTCTTCCCATCGAGGGCTGCTGCAACCCTCTGAACCCTCCACTTCTTCAAGGCCGCACCAGCACTCCTTTGTGGCCAAGGCCGTGGCACTTTCCAATACCAAAGGAGGCCCCCCTGACCAGGTCTCCAACAGCAAGTGCCTGAAGAGGAAAGAATGCCCCAACTCCACCTCCAAACCATCTAAAGAGTTTGTCAAGAAACCTAGGATGCTTCCAGATAACACCTCATTTATGCCAAGGCCCAAGATGTCTGCTTTCCTTGCAGGACGACAAATGTGGAGGTGGTCAGGAAACCCTACACAGGTGAGAATAGTCTATCCATGTTTCTACCTGCATACCATCAATGTAGCAAATATTTATCCTTCTTTTCTTTCATACTCAGTTCAGTTAGCTTAACATACTAACTGGTCCTACAATACTAAACACCTAGAGGTGAAAAAACATAGTAATAATAATAATCATCATCATTACCAAAGAACATTGGTCAAAGTGTCTGGTTTTTCACAGCGGCGAGGTCTAAAGGGCAAGGCCAGGAAGCTTTTCTACAAGGCCATCGTACGAGGCAGAGACACAGTGAGGGTGGGAGATTGCGCTGTGTTCCTCTCAGCTGGACGCCCTAACCTTCCATACATAGGTCGAATTGAGAACCTCTGGGAATCCTGGACCACCAACATGGTGGTGAAAGTCAAGTGGTTCTACCACCCTGAAGAGACCAAGCTAGGCAAGAGGCAACGAGATGGCAAGGTGAGTCCCGATGGAGGTTACAGGTTTTACAGGTTTTAGTCAATGTGTAGCATATGCAATCTTCACAACATTCCATTTTCTTTTTTGGTTCATAAATATAATGATACAGCTCACCCTGTATTCTCCCTATCCAGCATGCCCTATACCAGTCATGTCATGAGGATGAGAATGACGTCCAGACAATCTCGCATAAGTGCCAGGTGGTGAGCAGGGAGGAGTATGAGTGTCTGACTCGCAATCAGAAGCCGAACAGTACTTCCTCAGACCTCTACTACCTGGCTGGGACGTATGACCCCACCACTGGTCAGCTGGTCACTGCTGAAGGGGTTTCCATCCTGTGCTGAACCTCCATGAGGACACTACTGAAGGACTCCTTTGGAGGAAGGATAAAAGTCCATGACTTTACCTACAAGACCCTCCAGCCTTGGAAGACAACAAGTGTTCCTTGGGTATGCCTCAAGGACCCATGGACTAAATGTCAGCACCAAAGCAGGGCTGTCTGAGATTACACACTGGAATCCATTGGCATCTAACCTTTGTGGAAGTGAAGGGTATGTCCATAACTGGTTGATCCTTTCAAGAAGAATAGTAGAACGTCTGGGTCTTCCTGGGCATAACAAAATTCAATAAGTGGCATTTCAATTGTCCACCTAATCTCTTTTTAATGGATCTTCGTGATTCACAGCTTCATAACTGGTTTTAGGAGTCATGCTTCCAGTTCCTATTATATGTCACCAAAGGAGAGCTGAGAGTGCATTTGACTGTGCAAAGTACCATGATGCTGAATAGTCTGCGGACCAATTCTTTAAAAGGTAGCCTTGCCTAAGGGAATGGAAACAAAAGTGAGGCATGGGGCTCTCCCTAGACCTCTTCATTCCAGGGAAGTTGAAAACATGTATAGGATGTAAAGTTGATGTCTGTAAATATTTTGCATTTTTCCCAATCAAGCCATACACTTCAGTACCTCTTGCCTGTCTTAACTGTTCAGGTGTACATTGTATAGTTCAATTATTGTATTGTTGTCTGTTGTCTATATGTACATAAAAGCTATTTTATATAGGAGTTTATTGTATATATGAGATGTATCTTTCCATGTTTGCGATTGATTTATTTTTATATGGGTGTAGAATACATTACGTCGTTTATCCTTTGCTTTGGGAAGTCAAGATTGGAGATCATAGTGTTGCACTGCATATGCCCTGCTGAGACAGACAGAGACAGACAGCACAAAGACAGAAGGATTTAGTATATAACAGGACAAGACTCACTTTCTGAGAGAGAGGAGTCATCCTGTTTAAAAAATAGGTCATGTGGCTTTTTGTAAAAGTGTTCTGTTACTTCACATTTTTGTTATCCTATTCTTAAAACATATTTTTATTTATGTACCTCTCAGTTGGTCATCATCACAAGGCAGATCCCACTGGACTGCAATCACGGGTCAAAAATGATTTAAGATTAATTATATGAGTATACCATTTTGACATAATCATGTCCACACAAATCAATTTAGAACAAGACTGGGTCTTTTAATGATATGTTAAAGGTGCATTGCTCTCAAGAATGCATAGTTAAGCACATTATGACCTACAAAATACCAAAGTGTCTTTAATCTCTGTATTTCTTTTATTTAAATTTAACATATGTCAAGCACCTGTACTGAACTCAAATCAGAAATCACTGGTAACTTATAAAATATTTGTCCTCCACTATTTGCATATATATTGGCTTTGCATTGTGACAATGGTTTCTTGCACATGTACCTGCAGTGTTGTTTAGTGCAAACATATGCAGCAGAAGACCACCTGGGAGTGTGACTATCAAGGTCAAGGTACTGACAGAGTAAGGTGTTGAGTACTAACAATTTGTTGGAATTAGTCTATTTTAGTTTCATCAGCCATCTGTGTCTATTTTGTACAGTACACGCACATACTCAATGCTAACTGTGAAGGACAATCAGATTCACAAAACAATGGACAGAGTAGGTTCACTCAATCTGAAAATTTCGTAAGTTTATTTAATTTGTGCCAAGTACATATTGTCTATTTTTGTCTTGTTTGATATTCAATCCTGAGTATTCTTTGTTCACAAAGTTTTATTTTGTTCGCCAACATTTTATTTATTGTCAATGTTGCTGTTTGTTCATGCCAAGAGCGCTTTATGAGAATGTGACATTGTTTTTCTTGGTGTGATGTCGCATTTGCATTTTTTAAATAAAACCTGGTCTTGTAGAGGCCATCTAGTGAAAAGAAATAAAGCAACACTGGATTATTCTCATCCACAAACCTCTGTGATTTAATTCTATTAGTCTGGCTGTGTCCCCTTCATCTTGCTGCACCTGCCATTTCCCATCAACACATTTATGTTAAACCCAGCATTTTTGAACCGACTTCTACTATTTTCACAACTTGGATATATCAAATTGTAAAACAATTATTTAGCTCTACTTTAAATACAGAAACAGCAAACTCCTCAGAGCAGTAAAAATGTTACCACACTCACCAATTATATTGTGTGTATGCGTGTTTGTGTGATTTGAATGTGGTGGATTAAACATTAGAAACAGACTCCTTACTGTAAGTTATAGAAACAAACAGGGTGAGACATTTCACAGGGTCCTCTTGGTTTGCAGAATCGACGGAAAGTTTTCTAATGTGACAGATATTATGACGGGAAAAAAAATATTGGCAGCCAAATGGGACAGACAGACAACATTTATACCAAAAAGACAAACTTTTAAGAACAGACCAACCCAGTCCAAATGCATTGGTACATTTTTCCACAAACGTCTTAAGATAAATTTGGTGGAAATTTTCAAAGAAAGAAAGAAAAGCAGGAAGTGCAAAAGTTTGCCCTTCAACACAAATGGAATAACTTTGTTCAGACAGAGCACTTAAGTTGTTTATGTCATCAGCTGATCAGAATCATTCACCAGAAAGGCAAGACAACAAGTCTTAATGACAAACTTGCACTCATTCTTTTGATCATTTGTACTACTGGTTAAACTGTATATTCCAACTTATTTCATGCAGCTGATTTCTCCCACCCTCCAGCCTACACCTGTTCTAGTTTTGTATTACTAGACGTGGTGAGGCCTTGTTGTGCATTATGTATATCATATATCTCATTTATGTGTGTGTGCTGGGCTCTGTTATTTATATCCCTTAGGGAGTCATAATGTGCTCCCCTTAGAATTTTGAGGCTTCTTGGATTCATTTGTAAAGCACCATCAAGCACAAAGGTCTTTTTCTGCCAAATTCTTTTATTTGTTGCGATAAATCCTTTGATGTAAGTGTCTCTGGCTGAACTAAGTTTATGTGAGCTTTGAGTTCTTTAGTAAATAGAGACAAATCTGTCACAGCATCAGATAAAGCCTACTGGGTTTAGCTGCCAAGCTTTGTAAATATGATGTTGACTGATACAGAGATAGATGTGAATTTTTGTGATTCATGATAAAGTGAATGTGCCTATTTTCTTTTCAAATGAATTGGTTCTTGTTGGTGTATCTGTGAGGTGGTAAAAAACCAGGAGATATGCCCAAAAGCTAACTGAAATTACAGTTTTGTCCAACGCCCTTGAACAAGTCTTATCAGCATTCACTGTGTTAATGTTTTCAAGATTTGTAAATGTGTAATTTCTGTATTTGTGCTACAATTTTTACAAATACATCTGTGGTATAGGATCAACATTTTTATAGATGATATATGAATAAATACCATAACAAAATGTTTTTATTAAATTAAATGTTTGTTTCTGATTTTCAAAAAGAGATTCATATATAAGCTTCTCGCAGCTCTTAAATGAAGGATAAATGTAAAGGAGGGCGCTCTCTAGTGGAACACAAAGCACACTACATCACACAAAATAAGCTCACAGACTTTTTTTCTATTTGTGTCTCAAAGACAGTGTAGTATTATGTTTTGTTAGTCTACAATAGTGCACTAAATGCCAACAGCAATATGAACAGTTCTCCATTCAGTGCCTGTAGTATATGCCTGGTATATCCATTTATCCCAACACACCATCCCTGACCTACAGCATCTGCCCATTTGCATACATGCTCATCAGCTTTGACAAAGCCAACCTCTGTAACCTGAATCAGTAAAATAACCACTGGCAAAGCCAGAAGGAGACACAATATGGGTCAGTGACCTTTCTCTGCAGGCCCAGGGGTCTTTTTGTCCTGCATGGAGCCCAAGTGCCGCCACCCCTCCCCCCAATGCCCAGACAGGGGCTAATGGGCACATCAGTCATCTCCAACAGTGGCCCGGTGAACACAAACAGCTCTGTTTACCACCACAACCTTTTGTGTTGAGTATGGCCACTGCCCCGTGTCTGAGCCTTGGCCCTCCATCAGCAGCATGGGGGTAGGAGAGACTCTCCTCATCACTGAAGCTGAAGAAGGGGTTAAGAGTGGGTGTGTGGGGGCGTTAAGGTTATTATCTTGTTTTGAGAGGGTTTTGCTTCATTACTCCTCTGTGCTTAGAGAAACACAGTCCAGATAAGATTCATCAGGGATCTAATAAGGGCAATTTAGGTTGTACTTAAGATATCTTTGACAAATTATACACTCCAAATCAAGCCAACCAAACTTGCTGTATCTGTGGGAAAGACAAGGTCAATAAAACAGGTCAACGCACCAAAGCTGTCTATTGCTTTCCTCATATGGACCACATTTTAAAGTCTTTAACCTGGATTTTGTTACCTCTCACTCTACAGACTGGTCTGCCTGCCTTACTTTTCAGTGCCTGCCTGGCTCAGCTCGCTCAGCATCCAGACTGTGTTGCTCAGTGTCAACAAGAGGAATGCTTTCCTGCACAAATATCTACACCTCATAAATGTCTCGCCCTCTGCTTGACCCTGTCTGGCCTCTGACTGTGAGGGGGTTGAGCAGGGGACAGAAAGCCTGGTGTGTGTGTGTGTGAGAGAGGGAGAGAGAGTGTGTAGCAGTAGGGTTGAGGTGAGGTCTTGAGTCTTAACAAGGTGCTGGGAGAAGAGAGCAAGACAAACAGATCACTCAGACGTTGACTGCTTCTTCTTAAAAAGGGCACCAAAGCCCAGATCATTCGTATTGGAGCGTATCAATTATGGAGCAGTTACAGCCACTGTAGAAAAACCTCCACCATGCTGTGTGCAGAAGTAACACCGAAGCTTTCAAGCAATTCGTCTATGGTGTGAAGCAAAAGGGCAGCCTCAACATGAAGAAAATACGTCTTTGATGCCTACATATGGATTTATACAAATATTGAAGCGTGAGAGTACATTCAAGTCTTTCAGTGGATCTGATGGTTAACAAGACCCCCACCATTTTGTTTAGCGACCGATTCAGAACTGAGGCTTTACACAACTTTAAGCACCTGACACCTCCAATAGATGTGTGCATGTTTACAGCATGTATTATGGAAGGCTTTCAGAGGTGAAATGAATGCTCAACCACCTGCTGTTTGCAGATACCTACTCTTCCTCATAGGGATATGCTGAACTAATGCAGTCTCCTGTGTTGCATAGAGACATATGCCAACACACAGTCAACCAACTCAGTAACTGCGCTGTGTGCTGCTTGCCGTGGCCCAGATCCAGCCATGCCACCCTTAATCCATTTCTCTGTTGCTCATTATTAGTGGCTTGTAAAGATTCTGTATCAGCTATGCAAAAAGAGCTTTTTACAGTATTACATAGGATTACTGTTGCTCCTCGCTGCATATGTTGCTTACAAACTCTGATGTAATATCGCCACCCTGTTTACATGGCGGCTTTAAAGAATGAATGAGGAAAATGAAAAGACAGGAGAAAGAAGCATGTTCATATGAGTTTACAATATATATATTTTAAAAGAAGAATGGTCCACTCAGGGGGGATGTAACCACCAGGTTTAGGTTTAGAAAAAATGGGTTTATTATCCACATGGTCTCAAAATATCTCAGATACTGTATCTGGCCTGAACTGCTCACTCACAAAGTATTTACCCAGTTTGGCGTAATCAGGGGATGGATTGAAAATGGGTCTCTGAGTCCAAAAGATCATTCCCAGCCTCAATGTTGTTACGCACCTGGCTGTGGAAAAAATAAAGAAGATGACGGGAGTTACAAAGTGATTCTGTGCCAACAGCCACAATTGTTCTCTCGCTGTCCACAGTACTCTACCAGTACAGTAGTGACCCAACAACAGCAGGAAAAGTTACAGCCTGTCATAAAAGGGGTCAGGCGCCTTCTCGTACTACCCCATTTATAAATGCAGGACAGCTGGAAATGCTTTATATCCCATAAATAATAAAGAAAGGCTTTCGGCCCTCTTAGGAGAGCGATCAGCTGTGAGCTCAATTAATCAGTTGCACCCAAAATCAAATCAAATTCAGGCAGGTGGTTGATAAGATAATATTAAGATTTCAAATGTGAGAAATTGGAAATTATCTCCAAGGTAGCAGGTTTGATTCTCAGCTGCTGTAATTATCCCTCCTATGAAAATAAAAATAAACAGGTCAGGAACTGTAAGGGAACCTGAGGCTGTAGTAGAGCACTACTGTTTCGTTCTTTCATAATAGACCCCCCTTTCTTCCCACACCTTCCTGTGTAGTGGTGTTTGTGCATTCCTGTGTTGACAACCCCTCCGTCTAGTTCTCTGGGGTGTTTACCCCCTTTCACGGTAGCAGGGAAGCAGCTCCCGCCACCCCATCTCTGTTTACATTGCTCTTCTCCTCTATTTACTCTGTGCTCCAGCGCCCTGGCGCACCGCGCTCCAAACAGCTGTTCCATTATGGAGAGAGCAGGCGCTTTAACCACACAGTGCTGCCACACAGCTCTCTCTGACAGCCCACCATGGTCGCTACTATGATGACTGCCTGGCTCCACTGGAACGCCTGCCATTGTTGCCATAAAGATCAGTCTCCTTCAATGCCAGAGTTGCTTCTGGGCACAGAGTCAGCCAGGGCAACTGTCAGAGATTGTCTTCAAACCGCAAGACAAATTTGCCAAATTCAGCTTTGATTAAGTGTCTCCGTATGGGATGC
Source organism: Nannoperca obscura (assembly GCA_036024295.1). Taxonomy (NCBI): domain Eukaryota; kingdom Metazoa; phylum Chordata; class Actinopteri; order Centrarchiformes; family Percichthyidae; genus Nannoperca; species Nannoperca obscura. Next base: position 39,489 of record JAVQJL010077832.1, read on the forward strand.
AGTTCTGTGGTGATTTAAACAAGCAGCAATCATATCCAGATGATCTAGAATAAACTGTAATAAACAGTTTTACAATGAAACAGGGCTTTTAAAGTATGTCATTACAAAGTACCTTATATATCCTGCTCCTTCACGACATCATCTCACAGCCTTGCTGTCAGGTAAAAGTAAGACCATTGTCTAACTGGCTGTCTTAGGGTCATGCTATACCATGAATCTCCAGTGAATTATTTTTACCCTTTGCATGTTCTTTTATCTGCTGGTGTGCACAGCTGGTGCTGAGTCAGGAGACAGGAAACTCGGAGAAAGGCCACCAAGCATCCCCAGGCTCCCGGTGGACCACTACAGGGCCCCGTGGCTACAGAGACAGGAGACACTCCATTTATCACAATACAATAGCTTTTGCTCGGGGCCAGAGGAATATGGGCCTGTGTCGGTTCATATGTTCCTTCATGTGATCATACTGTATATGAACTGGCATCAGTTTCGGTGTGTGTGTCTTGTCTCTTACTCTCAAGTTGTGTTTGTGTATGATTAGAGGCATTTCATACAGCATATCATTCAGTACCTCCTTAAAAAAACACACACAAAAAAAACACAGGCACTATGTCCTGAGTGATATGAATGACAAAATGACCACTTACTGCATGCACATCATGCATGTTTCCTGCAAGCCAGGACACCACTGATCAAAGGGCTGTAGATCCCCTCCCTCTTTCTACATGAAGCCTTTTTTGTATTTATATTTGCATGTTTTTGATCAGATGGAACAGGCACTATATTGCTATTATAATCACCTGAACAAGCTTTACCCCTGCTTCTCTGCATCTTTCCTACTCTCTTTTTGCTGGTTTTATTTTATATGGACCTACAAAATGAATTAGAATTTACAGTAACATGGATATTGGTGCTGAAAAGTGACCAGGACAACAGTAAAGCAGTTTTTTGAGTGTCAGACTGAAGAATGAAATCATGGTACATTTTATTAACAAGTAGGGCTGATTTTACCTCTTACCTTATCTCTTGTGAAAGTTGCCTGATAGAAAAAACAAATGAGAAGAAATTAGAAAAGAAAAAAAGACAGAGAGAGGAAAAGCTCCCCTACCCTGGGATGCAGGTGGTCCAAACAACTGATGCACTGTTGCGCATTCACCGCAGACCTCTCTGGGAGATGAAGACACAATGTGTGCAGCAGTTTAAGCTGCCGCACACACACGCACACACACACACACACACACACACAGAACCTCTTTCTCATATGTGGCCTAGCTCTGTAGTAGCCTCACCCACGATGAAAAGGGATATCAGCCTGTGTAATGGCACGAGTGGTGAGTGAGCGTATTAAAGAGAGAGACGTACAGATAGAGACAGAGCATGAACTCATGCACGTATGCCTGTGTGTGTGTATAAAAGTGCCAGTCATAGCAGGATATAAAAGAATTCTGCCCAGCTGCCAGGCCCCCAGCAACGGTTGCCAGAGCCCTTAAACACATCCATGTCCTTCACTGGATGGCTCTGCTCTCCTCTCCTCCTCGTATATATATCTAGCACTATAAAAATATACAATCTGCTTAGATACTAGGCAGTCGTAAGCTCCATGACTGGCACTTGGACATCTTATCAACACGAGTTGAAGCCCCTTGGCAAATAAGCCAGGCTTTGATCAGACATTTTGGAGACATCTCTCATTTTCTTCAAACAAATCCATTGGGGTCGGTGTGCTAAATTCGAAACAAACTCAAAGCACTAAATGTACCTTGAGATGCAGGAAACAGAGGCACAGCCATATATATAGTCTGTTTAATGAAGAGGTGAGAGGCTGAAAAACAATCTGCATGCTCGAGTGAGGAAGAGAAGAAGAGACAATGCCAAAAAGAGGCGAGGACAAAAACAGGTGAAAGAAACTCTGTCAGAGAGAGGAGAGGGAAGAGCACAGCATGCATGGGCCGCACTATGAGATCAACTGACAAACATCTCTGCAACCTTGGCAGAGGCAAATCAGCATCCATCCACTGAATGGCCTGTGACAGTTATGTACAGAGACCCAATTTCACCTTATATCTTCTCTTGAATTTTAGCCCTGCTACCTGTCAGTGGGAGGGAAACAGAAAGTGAGTGAATGAAAGAAAGAGATAGAAAAGTCAGGCTCAGGGCCTGCTGCTAACCAGTAGGAGAGAAAGTGAAAGAAAAAGACAAAGAGAAAGATGTAGACAAGAAAGAAAATGAAACCTAAATGGACCAATTCAGCTGGTGGAGCCACACAGAGAATTCACCTGAGGGTAGTCTCATGCACTGTTTGTGTCTCCATGGAGACGGGCCTCCCGAGTGTGCGCTTCTGTACAGACTGACAGTAGTCCAGCTAGCTAGTCCTGCTATTGATTTCCACACAATTTCCCTGACGAGATCAGTGGGAAAAGCTAGCCTGTGGTCAAGTCCTCTGCGGAAAACCAAACTGTTGTGGATGATTTCAGAAAGCTGCTGTATATTCTCGTCAATGTTTTTTTTGCGTGTTTTTTGGTTGATCATTAACATTCAGTTAGTATTTTAAGAGATATTTCACATGTGCACCATGCATTCCTTTGCCCAGTTCTAATGTACAGTTACCATCCCATCAGATAAAGTATTTTCTCAGCTGCTACCAGGCGTTTGCCCAGGAAATCTCCAGCTTTGAATATATTACGTTTTAAAGATGTCAACCAACTGGGCTAAAGGCTTGATAACATCTTATAGTCTGGTGCCTTGAGATATAAATACATCTATGGTACAGGGCATATCTGTTTTGTATCCTGCATTGTTTCAAGCCCTGAGGCAAGGCTTTTCTGTCATCTCCCCCCCACTCAGCTCCACTACCCATGCTATCCTGCCCATAGGAACCAGATCAGAGGCTCAAGATGGCCTTTATCTGGGGTCTATTGCCCAGTGTCAACTTACAGGCCCCACTCTGTACACACGGCACATTATGGAAGTTTTAATAGGTGATCAGACCAGCTGTTGCCGGCACAGCGTTGATTTACTGTGGCTAAGAGAGGGCTTAATGACTATAGAGGCAGACAGCACTTAACCCTTTGATGTGCGTTGGATAATGTAATAGGATCAGGTAGCCCCCTGGGAAAGTTGCATGTACGCTCATGCACTAACATAAGCATACACAAGCACCAACGCTTTTGGAATACAATTACACTGTCCAAAAGCTCCTTAATAAGAGAGTGCCAACCTCTTACTGCTATGCAGTAGAAAAACAACACATGGGTTTGACTTGTGCCACTAGTCATGGCTTGTGACACGCTTGTAGGGTCCATGCATGGACATACAAACACACACACAAAAACACACATCCACGCACAGTTGCTGACAGGTGGTGCATGCTCAAGGAAATACAAGCTTACCCAGCACAAACAGCCCCGGTAGGCTTAGCACTTCAGCGGAGAAGCTAGCACTATTCAGACCATGCATCATCCATCTCAAGGGTCAAAGGGCACATATTCTGTTTGCACCTTGAAGATACCAACATCCTCTTTTTTACAGTGTGTCCAATATCACAGCTGGGCAAACTACAGGGACTGGCCTGGCCAAACAGTCAGAGGATGGATTAAAAACTGATGACTTATGGCTTTGTCAAAACAAGACTAGGAGTCTACAGCCAGGCATAGTTTGACGACGCTAACATGTTGATGCTATGCATGTATAATGTTTACCATGCCAGGATGTAATCAAAAACAGATGGAATAATCAACAAAAATGCTCTTTATTCCGGTAAGGATGTCTCCCAAAAGCACATGAATTACATTGAAGTAGGCACTGGGACTGTGAATGATGTTGGGCTACCAGCATGAGCCAAGTCACTGTCTCCCACTGCCAAGTGAGAGGATGCCAGGCACTTCCTGCTGTAAACAATCTACCCACAGACGGAGACAGAGGGGAGGAAACCTCTGAATGAGAAACAACAGGAGACATAGAGAAGACCCAGTTGCTCAATGAAAATTTCTCCAGTGAACAAATGTGCTCAATTTGTCAGACAAGCTACCGTAGTCTGTTTGAGGGGAGTGTGTGTGTGTGAGTGTGTGTGTGTGAGTGTGTGTGTTAGCACAAATGGCATCATGAACACATAGCAAGTGCTCAGGGCTTATGGAGACAGACGTTGGATATACAGCTTGGCTGAGTTCACACATAATACATAATAAGGGCTCCCTCTCCTTTCTTAATCAGTCTCTCTCTCCTCCCACATATTGTCCCCTCTATTCCAACTCCTAAACTGCTGTCTTCTAGCCAGTTTCATTAGCTATCAACACCAATATTGACGTCACTTGTCACCAGTAGCAGTCATAACGTTGACTTTAACCCACATTTGTAATTGTCTTACGTGACAAAATTTGCAAGATGATCCCGAAGGTTTTGAACTTGTACTGTTTTGGATAAATCCTCTTTTCTTACTCCCTGGTTACTGTATTAACAGTATCGCTAACAGAGTTTGCTGGGACGCTAAACAAACATGCTTCTCTGACCCTCTTAAAGGAACCTGGGACTAACTGAACTTTCGAATCAGCACGGGAGGGGTATAATGCATAGACTGTATCACCAGCTCACCAGTATTTATGCACTTGTGTGTAAATCACTCTCTTTTACAGTCTCTGCGTGTGGGAATGCAGTAAAAAGTGAGGGAGGAGAAATGCATTGCGACGTATGTCTGGCTCTTGCAGAATGGCAAAGCTTGTATATAAACCCCAGAGTGAGCAGACCAACATGTGGAGACGCTGAAACACATGTGTTTGCACATAAATTACCATGTATGCATGCACATTCACCCACATCCACAAACAAAAAACACACACAAGGGCAGTGAGTATTAGCTACGCATGCAAACTCACATCCACCTAGACATTAGCTCACACACACACACACACACACACACACACACACACACACACACACACACACACACAAACAACCACATTTCTATACACACACCTGTCATTGTAATTCACATGATCATTCTCTTTATATGAAAGAGACAGGGAATTGTCAGAATGGCAGAAGCTGAGGCCTCATATTAGCTCTGCTGTCAGAGCCAGTGAGCAAAGGATGACATTAACATGAGCGCTCCTGTCCCTTAAAGCTCACCCTGTCTGGATCGAAACAAGAGCCCAGTCTGTGTACGGCTCTACGCCGTGTCCACCAGTCTGCAGTTTAATCAATGAGAAACTGCTTTTATTGCTTACCTGTTTACATGCAGAGAGTTGAGGCATCTTTGTCAATAATGTATTGCACTGACAGCGATGTAACCTCCAATTTAGTTATACCACCTTCTCTCTCTGCTTGACCAGTTCTACGTCATCTCTCATTGGAAAATAAGGTGAGGGGGGGGGGGGGGGGTGCGGGGCGTGGGTTAAAAAGTTTGGCACAGACTAAAAACACATGACAGCAACCAAACCAAATG
>JAVQJL010077835.1:0-22378 GCA_036024295.1 Nannoperca obscura
CCTCTGTACTCTCTAGTAAAATAATTTCTCTGTAACAAGGCTTTCAAAGCACCCCCTCTATCTCCATGGGCCTACCTTGCTTCATCATCCTGCCATTCATGGCACATCTCCCTGAAGCAATGCATTCAACTTCCCTCAGTAAACGAAAACGGATAAGCGCTGTCAAATTGAGTTAACAACAGATACATTGTCGATTTCTAGTCATCTGACAACGTGTCGCGAGGTGATCAAATACAAAGTAGTGCTGTCTGTTGTGATACTCCACTGATCTCTCTAATAGAATTGGGGGGTTTTTCAGGTCAGAGGTCAGGTTCAAACTTCCAATCCATCCAATTCTTTGGTTTCTGACCAAATGCGAGCAAAACTACTCACATTCCCAGCAGCCTCAGCTGTACTTTGTGTTTATTGCTAGTTAGCACATGTTAGCATGCCAACATGCTAATAAGATGGTGAACATGGTATAAACATTACAACCACTTATCAGCATGTTAGCATCGTCATGATGAGGTGTTGAATCTTTACTATTTTCATAATTAATAATTATTCATTATAATAATCAAACCACATTTTGGTTAAAAAATGATTGAAACAATTCACTGATTATTAAAATAGTGGCAGATTCATTTTGTTTTAGGAGGTTGCAGGCCAAGAAGTTTGGGACCGACAGATTTAACCGCCTCTGTGTGCATAATGTACAACCCAACCTTTTTCTCTCCCGCCCAGATTGAAGAAGAGGGTGAGCCACTGGTCCTAGAGGTGTTTTTTTCCCACACCGAAACTTTGTCAAGCGTTTATCAAGATAAGGCAGCGTTCAAGCACACAAGCAAAGGGTGGCAGGGCAGGATGGCAGAGTGACTAAAGACTAAAGCATCCCTCATCCAGAAGGCCAAGTTATCTCCCCCGTGACGGTAAGAATCCACCCTGCTAAAGTGTCCATGAGCAAGACACCGAATCCCTACCAGTCCCAGAGGCGCTGTTCTGAAGCAGAGGCTGCAATCTAAGAAGGAGATGAAAAGAGAAATCTCACTACAGGAGATCAATGGAGTATCACAAAAGCCTGCGAGCTAAAGTCACCAAAGTTCCACGCCTCACCTCACCACAAAACACTCCGGTGGCAAATTATCTGCCTCCCCCTCCTTCTGTCTATGTGGCACTCTTTCTCTGACTGCCTTCCTCTTTCCCTCTCCTCCAGTCCTATTATGGACATAGCAACTGTGTTGCTGTCAGGACGACTAAAGGTTTGATTCACCGTCTGTCCCTGTCTTAATGTGCGCGCGTGTGTGTGTGTGTTAGATAGCAGATAAGAGCCATATATAAACAGCACTTGAAAGCAGAAATGTAAATGTTTAGAAGTCACAGCAGAACACAGACCATATCAAGATACCAGAGAGAGACAGAGAGAGAGAGACAGAGAAATTCAAGCAGAGTTCACACCAGGAGAACTAGCAGGAGACCGCAGTCAAGACTCAAGTGAGATTCCAGTCATCAATAAAGCTTAGTGGAATTTAGCATCTCCAAGCTATGCATCCAAATTCCTTAATCTGTTGCTGAATGTAAAGGAATGCACCCTTAAGTTTGGAAAAGACTTAGAAAAGTGCTAGACACCTGTGTAGGTCGGTCACTCCGGGACTTCATGCTTGAACTTTTTAATGATAACCCACAGAGGGTCTGGTTCTCCGTTCATACACCAGTACAGTCACATTAACGTCCTTATGATTGTTGTTATTTGACTGTTTACTGTTATCATTGCATTTAAGACCGCTCTCCATTTATTTGTTTGAGACCATTTTTGTTTGATTATATCTTTAATGTTCCTCAACATAAAAACACAGAGGCCTCCGGGATAATTAATCATTTCAGCTTTGTCTCTGAGAAAGAGCTGTAGATAAGTCAAAGTGCTTAGTCACCTCTGCGCCATGGCTGCCAAATTCATCTAAACTGACCTTGAAACCAAAACTGAATCCATTTGAGAAAATGTTGTTACAGTTTTCTCAAAAGCGTAGTCTTTTGCGACCACGGCCATTAGCAGGTGGCTGGATGACCTTGGGAGTCGTAGTTAACTTATCACCTTACGTTTTTAAGAAATGCCTGCCAGACGTGACAGATTGTACGAATGGGACTAATGACGCACACTTTCCTGCGCGAGCCTTCCTTGATTTTAAAAGTTTCCTTTAGACAGCTACATTTATCTTTTTTAACTTAGATGTGTTGCTGGGAATGAAGGTGTAGATGTTAATTTCATGTTACAGAAAAAGCCAGCACATGTCACACCTTAGTCTAATTGTTATTCCTTTCACCTGCAAATGCGCCTTTAACTTCCGATCCAACACTCAACATGAAGCTGTAAGCATCTTCATGAATCAAACGTGACAATAATGTCAATGCTTGCAGATTTTGTAAGGGAGTCTCATAAATGTGTGTCTGTGTATACATCCTTGCATGAATGTGTCTGTAAGTAGGTGTGTGCATCTGTGCACTGTATATACATAAGATTGTGCGCATGCTTGCACAAGAGTGGTGCAAGTGAGTGATTGTTAGCAGAAGCTCTTTAACCTCAGAAGTCATTACCACAGCCCTGAGGTTTACGCCAATTAGACAAAATAAACGACAAGCGAAAAACAAAACAGACAAATGAAAAACAAGAGAAAAAACGGCAATTGCTGGAAGAAAAATCTTAAGTGATTATTTTCACCAATTTAAAAACAATACCAAAAAAAAGCTGATTGAAATGAAAATGGGGGGCAAAAAACTATTGGAGGAAAGTAATGTAATCACTACTCCTATGTAGTTTTTTTTTTTTGTGACGTTTTTGTTTTCACAGCCTTACCATGGGCAGACCAGACCGCTGTACACACACTCAAACACACAAATACACATCTCTCACACACTCACACACACACACACACACACACACACACACACACACTCGCATACATATTCCCATACACGGGGACCCCTAAAGGGGCCTTTTTCCACATTGGGCCATATGGTGCAGACAGGCGCACGGAAACAATTCTCTAAAAACAACACACACTCTGCACTTAGAAACCTGCCACACAGCTACACATACACAGATTCTCTCTCTCTCTCACACACACACACACACACACACACACACACCAGACAGTTAAACCTGCTGAATGAATTGCTGCCTTGTTCAGTAGTGCACTAATGGCAAGAAACCTGCCATGGAGATTACCACACACACACACACACACACACACACGCACGCAGAGGCTCAGCATTATGCATTCTAGGGCACTTATCCATTAGAGAGGTTAGTTATTTTCCCCAGTCTAAAAGTAGGTATTCAACTTAATATTCCAACAGAGGCGGTTGTAAATCTACTTCGTTAAGCAGCTGGGTCAGATGTCTGAGAAAAGCTGGAACGCTTCAGAACCGCAGAACAGAGCTCGCACAGTTATGCTGGCTAATACGGAGGATGATATTTGACCTTGGCATCGGACAATGGTGCTATCAAAGAGAATAATGAAAGAAAGTGAAATAATATGTATATCAACACCTGACTGCTGCGCTCACAGTGAAATATATGTGCCCAAGACACTATTCCTAACTAATCTAACAATTCTTACAGTAGGTTGGGGATCTGCAGTGATTGGCTAATAGCCTGGCTAAAAGTATGAAAGTATAAAAAATAAAAAATAGGTTGATAGTTTGGTATAGTATTATTAGCATTTTGCTATAGCTCACATGGGCCGAGGAAGTGTTTGACAGAAGTCCAACCTTTGAGACAAGAAACAACATAAGCACGTTAAAAAGTCACATCAAAGCAAAATGTTAAGTCCAGTTTCACCACATGACAATTTAAACAGCAGCAGTCGTGAAGCAGAATCACATGCCAAACTTAAGCAGATCTTAACTAAACAAAGCACAGACACCTCCTTATTAAGTCTGCCTTGAGATCATCATAACATTATTCTGATGGCGAAACACAGTCTTGTATCTTTCTCCCTTTCTCTTGCTATCAAACAAGCATTTCTGTGAATATGGTATACTGCCAATGCTTAGGAAGTAATTATCTTTAACTAAATGTTTTCTTATCCAATATTTCAGACAACTTTATTTTCTGTAAAAGTAATTAAATCGGCGTCTCGGCTGATCTCTGATCATCCCTTTTTTCTTTTGTAGTCAAAGACACAGCAGGTTCTCCAAGATTGTTAACAATACGGAACATTTCATGTTTCACTACAAACTGGCTTTGAAAGGATTCAGGAGTCAAATTCAATGGTGTTTGTTATTGCAGTCATACGTATCCGAGGGACTCAAAGCAGCTGGAGTGAAAAACGTCCGATTTTCCAGGTCGCTCTACTCAGCGCTGATTCCTTAAGACCGAATACGTGACTTTTGTAAGACATGATGCAGAGACAGACAGCAACACTGAGTCATCTCACTGAGAGCAATAAGAAGAGGGAAGGAACTACATATACTTTACTAGTTAACACAATATACCAGCCTACGTGCCGCAGTGTTCCAGTATACAAAGGTTAGGGTGCACAATTACGCTGAATGTTGCCCACAAACACACACTCATCAATCATTATAACTAACAGTGAATGTGAATTTTATTTTGCACAAAATTTGAAGAAATACCACATGCAAATCTTTGTTTTTGCTTAGTGTAACCGTAAGGATGACGGCCAAAGCATTCAATGTAAATTCATTTTGGTCAATATAATCGGCAAAATCCCCCAGGTGCCGAAATCAATCCTATGTATTACAAAAGGAACATCCAGCATTTGCAGACATGACATCAACAAATAATGTACTGCTGGACATATTCAAACACAGTATGTGTTTACAGAAATGCTCAGTCAACGTCGCTCTTCTTGTTGCTGGCAATGCTTTATTCTTCCTGTTTATCTCCGATGACAATTTTGTGTCCACATTGATCCACACACCAGCACTCCCTCTGCACTGGCATTGGCAACACAGTCAAACAAACAGAGCAGTCTCCTGTGAAACCCACTGCAGCATGGCGACAGATTCGCTCGCATTTGGCTTTGGTGGACACCTGCGAAAACTACCAGTTGGAACTATCTGTCAGCCCCCAGCCTCTCTGCTTTTATTGTTCTGGCAAGTTGTTCTGCTGCTGCCAGGCAGCCTGGCGGCTTTAGGTGGTCACGCTGGCTGCTAGCTGCAGCACCACCGCTAGCCACTAGCCTGTCAGCTCCCAGCAGCTCTGTATTTATCGTCTTGGGTAGCAGAGCTGGTGCTGCTGAACTGGCAGCAGCACTAACAGCAGCTGCCTGAGCCTCTGCCTGTCTTTGTTGTATTTCATCTGGCTCACACAAATCTGCATAGATTCTGACAACATGTTATAAAATGTGAAGCAATCCACAAAGTCCACAGTGCGTGTATAATTGGTAGTTGGCTGATCTCAGCAAAACTCTTCCTGTGATGTCAGGATATCTAAGTGAAAGGTGAGAGTTGCCACAGTGATGCAGAGAACATCTGCGAGCGCTGCCGGTAAAGACGTGTCACCCCTATGAATAACACACAGTAAAAAAAATTAAATATCAGCAAAGTGCTACTTTAAGCAAAGAAAAAAGAAAAACACAAATTACAGTATTTATAAATATAAGCAGCCACATTCGCGCTGACTTGGCAATAATTTCTGTAGACAAGGCTGCGACTGCAGAGAGATTTTTCCTTCCAGACATACCAGCAGCAGCACACAGCTGTATAGTTCACCAGCATATGGATTAAATAAATACAGTCTGCACAGAGCTTGTTAACACTTGTTCACTTGGCTACAACACACTGTTGTAGCTAAACTGAACAAAGAAATACACACCCACATCTGCGCGCACCCCAGCCGAAAGGCACGCGCAAGCTGCATGCATACAAACACAAACAGGTAGCCTCACACACAAGCCAATATCATTAAAGGGTACATTTGTAGGTGAATGGGTGTAGCCCGGGTTGTTGTGGGGAGCAAGTAGTGACACATACACAGGTCTAATGGCTTTGGAAGCACACACAGACAAATGTAAAAAGACAGTTAGGTAAAGCTTTTGATAGTGTGTGTGTGTGTGTGTGTGTGTGTGTGTGTGTGTGTGTGTTTGAGTGTTAATGGGGTACTACACCTGGCCAGTTTTTCTATCAGCATTACTTAACTGTGTTGGAGTAGATAGACTATATAAACTGTGCACACTGTTTAGACTCAGACGGGTGCATACAACATACGGGTCTGCTTCTCACACACACACACAGAAACACTCAGGCTTGTAGTGTAATTCTGTGGTGTAATACACTACTTGGGGTCTGGTCTCCCTCTAGCTATGTGGTCAGTTGCTAACCTAATCTGATTAATGGATTTTAACCCTCAACCCTGCTGCAAACAGACCGAGAGGAAGATAAAGTGGTAGAAGCTATGGAAACTAGGTTGAGTCCATAGCTCCTGCTTTGCCAAGTTACCATTCTTAAATCTGATTAATGTTTTTTTTCCCCCAGAAAGAAAATGCACCCTTGAAACTAGCGTCAGAAAAATAACACACAAAGCGGGTAACAAATGTCACTGAGCTTTGGCTGTGTAAAGTTATCCCTACACACAAAGTGCACCAACAGGTGGGTGGGAGGAGAGGGTGCGTTTCAGTGTATAAGTGAAAACTCTCAACAAAAAGAAACTGCAATGAAGTATATGCTATATGCAATTTTCTCTGTATTAGTGTCTCTACATCTCTCTAAATCTAGCCAGGCTATGCTATAAGCCACACATTATACTGACTGATAATCAATCACAGAGCAAATCAGAAGCCAAGTTGGGTTGACTGTGCAGAGTGTCGGCGCAGCAGGCCCAACACTCAGTTGACTGTTCATTCTAAATAATGAGGCTGGTCGGGCCCATCCACGGCTGCCAGATTTGCCAAGGTTTTGGGGCTGCAAAATTGGGGCTGATATTGGCTTACAATGAGCTCCAATTAGCAGTACTGGGACTAGCTTTTGGGACACTGGCGCCCAATGGACTTGGCCCAAGATTCAGAATGAAGGCATGAGTATATGTGGATCAAGGTAAAGTCATCCATCATGAATCTGGCACGAGTCTGGCAACTAGAAATGCCAAAGTAAAGTCGTAAAAACCCGGTACACTCAACACTGAGTGAAAAGTTGATCTTAAGACAATGTTCCCACTATGCACAGATACGAACATGCGACACAGTGTAAAAGACACCATATAGAGATAAGGATGCATTGTGGTTATTGTAGTTCAATATCTCGCCCTTTGAAAGCTGGTTGCTAAGATACCTAGGAGGTCAGCCCACATTTAATCAATATATTAGAGACAATGCAAACTAAAATGACACAATTGTAGTAGTATAGTTACAAATTATTAGAATACAAGCATACACACTCCACAGAGGAATGAGACACACACACACACACACACACCTGTCACTTTGATCTTTGATTGATTCTGTGCCCTGTATACAAGTCGATCATTAACAAACCAACAAATTAAGTAATTAATTGCCTTGACAGCCGGTGACACCTCCTTTATTAATCTTTGTCTGCATAATTAATAAGGCTTAATTGGAATTAATTAGAATGAATTGTTGTTTGCGATGTGAGGGACAAAGAGAAAAACACACTGTACGTGCATGTGTGCGCGTGCGTGCATGTAGGAGGGGCAGAGGTTTAATGCCCTCTGTACAGAATGATGAATGGGTATTTGTTGCTGTCGTCCCCCCCCCCCACACACACACACACAGAATGAAACACTGACACAAAAAACAACATGTGTGCGTTTGCCTGTGTGTGAGAACTAGAAGCGGTACATCCTGCTGTAAAGTTGTGAGAAGGTGAGATCATCAGACACACACAATGAGCTACCTGCTAACCGCCCATCTTGTGCAAATAGGTCAGCAGGTAGCTTACAGACATACGTTTACCCATTTTCGTCTGGACCGGGTTCTAATGTGACTTTTGGTGTTTACCTCTGTGAGGAAGAGCCAGGGCGACACACAGAGACAAGACGGTGGGAGGATGACACAGAGAGAAAGAGAGAGATCTTCTGACAGATGAAAAGAAAAAGAACACATGGGGGCATTCGCTGCCTCAGAGCAGTGAAACTCATTTGTGGGGCACTACATCACAGAAATAAACTGATTGTCTTAGTAGTGTTTGTTTATTTGTTTGTGTGTGTGTTTGTGTGTAGCATGCGAGTCAAACTTCCTTGTGGGCCCGACTGCACATTCCCCAGTTTTCTAAAACTCTGAAAGAATCTGCCAAATCTGACTTGTACTAGCACATCAAAGACTACATGATACCACAATACACACACACGCACGCACACACACGCATATAGAAGTGTGCACGCCTGCATGCACGTGTATATACACAGCTAAAGGCATGCAAACATACACATATGTACAGTTGGACACACACACAGACACACAGACCACAGCTAAAAGCATCAAGCAGCTCAAAGCAATCCGCCCTGCTGAATAACATCACCAAGCAAAGCCACCATACCACATAATGAAAAACATACACAAACACACACACACACACACACACACATACACACGTATGTCCACAAAAGGCCTCATACGCACATATCCAGTACCATATACTCAGGCTTGCACTAATCATTTATCTATACAAACACACTAAAATAACAGACATCCATAAAGATACACAGCATGAACACACATGAATAGACAGATAAAGTAGGCAGATGAAGCTCCCTGCATTTGCCCTTAAAAGGGTCACTTCACCTAAATGACACAGAAAAAAACATGTTTTCCCCAGTGGTGTTTAGCCTTACAGATAGTTTAATTCTCCTCTAAGACTACTGTAACCACCCCAGTATAATAACAGCAAATTTTGTTTCAAAGAGCTGAAAAAAACTCTTTCTATAAACAATATCCCAGTTACTGTGGATAATACAGACACGTCACTATGGACAGTTATCACAATTCTTTTCCACTTCGGTAGAAACGGTTCACAATGAAAACTGTCGAGACAGCAAGAAGAAGAAAAAGCATGAGTGTGTGTGAGAGAAAGGAAACGGGCATAGTGCGCTTCAGCGTGAGGTGACACAGGTGTAGGAGGATAACACAGCAGTTGTGTGTGTGTGTGTGTGTGTGTGTGTGTGTGTGTGTGTGTGTGTGTGTACACACTTACAACTGATGACTGAGGAAAAAAGAAAATCGAAGCAGTACTAAACAAATTGTCTGCGTATGTGTGTGCACATTAAATGCACAGTTTTAAAGAAGTCCTGATCCAGCAAAACACAGTGTGGTAGAAGGACATCATGCTACACATCGCTAGATTAACAAACACAACTGCTTACTTTACTCAAATTTACAAACTCATGCTCGATCTCTCAAGCACACACACCAAGTACAGATTACAGGGATTTTTGAATATACAGCGTAATTCAGTGAAATGACAACACACACAAAAATCTGCTTGCTTCACACGTGCACACACAAATGCAGGCAATTCAACACACACACGGTATTTCGATGTATTATTCACACAGCTATTAATATAATGTGTCCTGTACCACAAACCACTGCAGCGTTGTGCGCACACTTACATTATAATCTCAACTGTAAGCATTTGCATTTCCTGTAGTACAACGAACGGTGTGTGTTTCCGAATGCATGAATGCAAGCAGAAACAGAAACACCGGCCTGTTAAAGTCAAAACACTTAAGACATCATAAACAAATCGCATTCAAAGTTAAAACAAATCTCTACATTTATTCAACAGGTGCAAAAACGTCCAGTTTTACATCGTGAGCATGTAATAAAAGGCTGACTATGACACCCTGCAGTGCCTTTTAAATAACTACCACTGTAGTGGTGGAGTAAAAGTTCACAGTATTTGCAAAGCAAAATCAAAACAGTTATGTCAGAGAGGTTCAGTTAACAAGACACGGATGGTAACAATTACTTACATATTTTGCTCTGAGTACATTTGATCTTACCCTTCAAACAACTGATCGAGTTGCTGCCACTAAACTTTACGGAGTGCAAGGAACTAATGAGCTCTGTTCCTAATGAGGTTTACTGAACCGGCGTGCAGCGGAGTAGGCAAGATGGAGAAGCAGGTATTGTTTGGCTACGAGTCAGTCGCTCTATAATGTCAGAGACATTCTTTAGCTTTTTCTGAATTTGGTAAATAATCATACAAACAGTTTTCTGCCCTCACAAGTAAAGCAGCTAAACCTGACGACCACAGCATATGGGTAGCATTTTGAGGCGACAAACATACACACACTCACTTCCTCCACCAGTGATGACTAAGAGCAGTTTTTCATAATACTTCTCCGAGTAACGTTTCTCTGCAAAAACGCCATTTTATCAGCAGTCATTTAGTCTTAGTAAACAATCCCCTGCAGCCATTCTGGCTAAAGGCAATAACGCTAATCTACTAAACTGGACGAGCTTTGAGAGGCAGAGGGGCCGCTTGAAACTTATTTATTTAAAGTAAAAGTAAAATAAAACGTGACTCACTATGCTACGAAAACCGCTCTCATGCACGTCCTCACAAAAATGGGCACGCACACACACACACACCGTCTCAGATAACGAATACATTTTTTTGCTATGTACCCGACGAGTTTGTAATGTATTTTATCTTATCAACATAAATTAGAGAATTGTTTAAAAATTAAGGCTGTTTCTACAGGATGAATATATTGTTTATGTTGTAAATGCAAAAACCAAACAGACATTGATTTGATTGAACAGAGATCAATTAATTAACAATAATTACTCATGGACAGCAATTTAAAATAATAAATAAAAAATAACCACTTGATAGAATATATTAATGACCAATGATCACATATTTAAAAATTGCAACATAAGAGATATGATCCCACCTCTAATTGCTAAATGTTACTTTAGCATGCAGACATGTCATTTAAATAAATTTGATAATGAATTATATATTACTTTGTACATAGTAAAGGTATTGAAAGTTGTATAGGTATTTCATTTTGTCAAAAGGATTCATGTAATATAATCATAGTGATGGATATAATAAGGGTATTAAAGTTATTAACCATAATATTGAGGGATTAATGATTTTTTTTTTTAAACCCACAAATGACTGGATTAAAACATATATGCCCTACCTCTGCTGTTCATCAGGTTATAAAAACATCATGGCTGACTCCTGGCCTTGGCATCAGCTCTGTTGAAGCGGCTCGAATGGACCAAGTGCTGCAGCGGTCCGTCCAGCAGTAGCCAACAGTCCGGCTACTGGCCCTCCGTACTCCACACAGTAATGAGATGCAGGAACCAGACTAATATCCCTCCATGTCTTTATGAGGTCCACGTAGCTCCACGCAGGTCCGTGAACATCAGAGCTGCTGTTTAAGAAGGTCTCAAACTCCACGTAGCATCAGCTACCTTCGGTCTGGGGCTGTTGCTCCTCTTATGCTTAACAGCTGGGCAATACAGCTTTGAGTTTGATCAAGTGTGCTGTAGATCCGTGTAAGAGGTATTATGCGGGCTGCCTTTCTTGCTGTCCGGTCTTGTTTTTTTTTTTTTTGCTCTGGTTTAGGTTCTCAGTCACGGTTGTCAGAGTCCACCATCACCTTAACAACCTGGAAAATGACAGATGGACAAATAACGTTAGAAACCAGCACATTCCGCAACATTTACTGGAACGTATTTGTGCCAGACTTTAGACATTTTGTGCACATTTTACATATATGGGAAACAATTTTGCCCAGACTTTAGACACCCAAATTAACTGGCTGATCAAAAGGTGCACAATAAGCAAAACTATTTAGTGCCCTGCTGAGACCCCAGCCTGTCAAACTCTCTAATTGTACCTATTTTGTTTTATTACCATAGTTGACAGCTGACAACTCTTTCCAAATGTCAAGATTGGTTTAAGGCCCCGGGATAAAGCCAAGCCACTGATTATGAATTGTAAAACGTCAAAAAATGTGTGTGCCTGTAATTGCGTAAGAATCCTTTGTATTCTTTCTATTGAAAAAAAGAATGTGTTTGAAGACCGTGTGCCATCCACCTTTTTAAAAACAATGTAGTGAGGAAGGACACACACAGGAATTAATAGAAAATGCTTCTTTACAGGCTTGTGTTTGTGGGTGGAAGGGAGGCGTTATAGGAGTTGGTGCAGTCTAATAACAGCTATCTATAAAAGAAACCCACCGGTAACACACTCAGTCAGCTAAAAATACTCTAAATGAAGTGATCAGTACAGTGCGCTTCCAACACATTGGTGACAAAAACTGCCACTAATAATACCTTGAACAATTAATTCAAATTAGAAAACAATTACAGCCTGCGGTAGCAATCAGTGGCAACAGCATCCTACTTCTCTCTTTCTCTGCCTTTCTACAATTATTATTCACTCCATTTCAATATTGATTGCTCTATGAATCAAAACAAGATCATCAATGAACAATTTCCAGGAATTCATAAATAAATTCATTGCCCCATGTTAGGTTTCCAGTGGCTGCGACTGTTGATAATAATATTGTCTTTATTTCAGTAATTCTAGTGTTAAACGTCAGACTCTCCAGTTCTCAGTTCCCCCTTTTGTTGCCCCAACCACAAAAAATCACCCCACCCTCTCTGTCTGTACCACTCCTCCCTTTCTCTCTCTCTCTCTCTCTCTCTCTCTCTCTCTCTCTGTGTCTGTCTCTCTCTCTCTGGCTCTGCCACCCCTTCTTCTTCTTTCCATCCATCTTGCCTCTTTCTCCCTTTCACCGCAAATCTAAATCTGAGTCTGTATTTATACAAAGCCAGTTTCCTTGGGTCAGTCTGAGTAGTGTGTGTGTGTGTGTGTGTGTGTGTGTGTGTGAGAAGGGGTTTGTGTGTGTGTGTGTGTGTGTGTGTGTGTGTGTGTGTGTGTGTGTGTGTGTGTGTGCAGTGGAAGTGGCATCAGTGGCAGATAAGAGACAAGTTTGAAGTCTTCACACATACACACAAACTTCAGAGCAGAATCTATATTTGAAACGTGTCTCTTGGTCGCTTATAAAGCTTTATTCTAAGGCAGTGCATCTTTCTTTGGACATAACAAAACTATTAATTTTATATTTCTTCCACTACAAGTTGCACAATTGCCCTTGAAGTTTAAATGCACAAGTAAATAAGCAAGACAGCAAAAGAGCTTAAATGGATGCAAAACAAGGGTTATGATACTGTACCCCATGATACCTGTTCAGTGGTTTACCTGGTTCAGCGTGTTCCTGACCACATCCACATGCAGTTTTAACTATGTTTGGACTACAAATCGAAAATTAACACACCTGCAATCTGAGAGCAGGAGTGTGTCATTATCTGAAAAGAGATATCTGCTATTTGAAAAGAAGAAGAAAGAAAGACAGAAAGCACTTTATGAGTCATTTCTGGAATTATGAGTCATTTTAAAAAGACCATCCCATTTTAGTAGAGTCATTTTCTTTGAGGATTTAAACATGTTTTTGAAAAAATGGATGATATTTTCCAGGTAGATTTCCCGTGATAACTTTAAAGTGTGTCCTCAATGAGAACATATGATATTTCACACTGTGAAGCAAACACACACAGACACACACATACAAACACACAGATCATACGCATACACTGATGTTTTCTCCGGGCTGTTAAATCTAACTGTGAAATTACAAAGCACACATTCAGATACACACCCACACCCACACACACACACACACACACACACACGCACACTCATGCTTCCGGTTATTACATGATTGACCACATAATAGCATTAGCTATTAAAGCCGAAAGAAAGTAAGCGTTTTTCTTCATGAACAAAAGAAAAAAAAAGAATAACTGGAGGGCGACTTACTCATTAGTTGTACTCACAATAGGCAAAGAAAAGGGAGAGAAAAGTTTTCTTTTTCTTAAAGAGCGAGGGGGACTCCAAATATTTTCCCTGTGGAACTCTGAGTCAGTCGAGTTGCTGCTTACTCATTTACAATCAGTCTTTCCTTGCCTGTTTTTCTCCTTATCCTCTTTTTTTCTTTATTTCTACACCATGACTTATCTCATGTTTTCATTCCCATCTCCCTCGCTGCTACAACTATCATTTCCACGTCTCATGTCCATCAACTTTTAACTCTGCGTCTCACTTTTCCTCCCTCTCTCCCTCCCATCACTCCCTTTCCCATCGATGCACCACTGAGCTCTCTGTCATTTTCATATGCTTCTTCTGTGTCTGTTTTTCCAACTGTCATTGTGGCTGAGACCCCCCCCCCACCCCCGCACCCCCGCAACTCTCCCCACCTCCACAGCTGCCTCCTCCTGCGCTCTGACCCCCCCTCCACGAATGTGTGTGGTCCGGTCCGACTATAGACCGTTACATTGTCCCAGACAGGTTGGACTGCGCCACTAGCCAGCAGACGAGGGGAGGGGTGGGGGGAGGTGGAGAGCGGGGGGTTCCTAGGGAATGTTTGTTTTTCTGTTTCCAATTTGGTCCAGCCCGAGGAACTCCACACTCCGCTCGGTCTCAAACACACCATTCATGACGGCCTGACGTACATGATTACACACAAATGCCCACTCACTAACTCTCCCTCGCTCACACACGCACATGTACGCAGGTGCCCGCACACACATGCTAAGCTGTCTCGTTGCCACCAAAAAGCACACTTACACACATACATGCACGCTGACAAGCGTGCACACTTCACTCAAATTCATTTTCCATCATTTTTACCATGAAACACAAGCCCTTTAATTTATCTTTGTTCTCATCTTTTATTGTTGTCTGATTTGTTATTGCTAATGCCGTTTCAAATGACATGGTGGTCAAACTAATTATGCTTGTTTCTTCCTCGTCTTTCAGTGATTTTTCCCCTCTGTCTCCGGGAAAATGATTGTCTTTGAAAGGCCTTTTTGATGTGTTTCAATGCGTTTTTAGATGTTATGTAGACAGAGTTAAGCTCCATGTTCCACCAATTAGAGCACAGAGAGCACATTGTTTCACATTCAACTCAACTGTTCCATCTGAAATGGATTATTTTAGTCAGTTTTGTTGTTTGGATTTCAAATACACAATGCTGATCGTCACATGTTCTAATAAAACTTCTATCTATTTTGTATCAACAGAAACGGACAAACAGCCAATAGGCAGACAGATATAAGAGCTCTCGTTTCTGATGCATATTTGTTTGTTTTTAGATGACACGTAGACTGAGTTTAGTTCCACATTCCATCAATTACTCATTCGACAGACAGGGAACCACACTGTTTTTAATTCAAACGCTACATATGAAAATTATAGGGTTATTCAGTTGTTTTGACTGTTTGAATTTTAAATTCCCAAAGCGTGATGTTCAAAAGTTTTAAGAAATATTAAAGACAGACAAAAATTTTAGAAAAAAAACAGGCAGACGGGGTTGGCAAGCAGATGTTTTACTGTTTTTTTAAAAGTTAGGCTATATCATTTTGGGTTTATCTTCGACCAATCACGGCGCAGAAATAAAGTTTTAACCGTATAGCAAAGCTTCATCAGAGAACAACTTGATATCACGAGTTTGTCGCCACATCTGAAAGTTATTGTTGTTTTGGGTGTGCCTACTTTGCTTATGTTCCAAATACATCAAGCAGTCACGGTAATTAAAAATCTAAGTATATTTGAATATATTTATTTTATTTAAAACATTTCTGTAAGTTATTAATTGGTTGTGGGGGTTTTTTTATATATTTTGAGCACTAAAAACAGGATGTCTACATTTAAGTCATAGCACAACTATGTTTGCCCTGGATACACAGACGGGTAGGAAAGCTAAAGTAGGTCTCTTTATTTTCCCCCAGATGTTGACTCATCACTACTGCAACATGGATTAAACAACAAAAGCTGAATACGAGGCGAAGGAGGAGGCAAACACAACCGGAAAAGGAGATACATCTGTTGTTAATTTTTCATTTAAATACGCCATGAAATAAGCAGAAGCCATTAAAAAAAAGAGCTTGAAATTTACATTGTGAACTTGAAAAAAAAAAAGATTTGCATAGCTTTATTAAAATGTATCTTCTTTTCAATCAGCAGCTATAACTACAGCTACAACCTTTAGTTGTCATAGTAACCCCAAGGGTAATACGGATTCCAATTTAAGTCAGTTAGTGACAACTATGTTTACACAGCTTTTTTGGACTGATGGAAGGGGGGGGGGGGGAATGAAACAATACATTTTTACACCTTGGCTAGAAAATGCTAACATGATAGCTCCCAGCGGAGGACATGTCAGAAAGCAGACCTCACTATGAGCAGTTGAGGAGCAGCTGACACTAGCGGCTGATGTCCGCGTCAAACCGGTGCGCTGATGACCGTCTACAGTTACATACAGAATATTGCGCCATTCCTAATGAATTCCTTTTGACTCATGGCTAAAATTCACAGTTGAAATGGAAGTAGAGCCAAAACAATTAGTCAACGAATCAATTGGCAGATCATCAGAGAATGAGTCTGCAACAAGTAATTAATCACTTAAGTCATTTTTCAAGCGAAAAGGCCAGTCATTCCTCAGTTCCAGCTTCTGTAAGTTTTTGATAGAAAGTGGAATATTTTGGGGGGGTTTTGGATGTTTTTTCGAACAAATGTTCGTAAAATCGTAAATGGCATTTTTCAGGATTTCCTGACATTGTATTGACCGAACAATGAATCCATTAATCAAGAAAATAATCAGCAGATTCGTTGATGATGAAGATAATCATTACATGCAGCCCTAAATTAAAGCTAATAGCGGTTATCAAATCAAGTGTGCGTATACATGCAGCAAAGAACAATCACAACGCTTATAATGTGCACTACATTTGTAATTATGTCAGTTTCTAAACATACTTATCAAAGTTACACCTTCTCTACGCAGATTTGGTTTGCTGGTGTGTCCTGTTCAGTTGCCCGCCTCGAACATGTAAGCAGCTTCTATTCTGTGAACTAGTAGAGACAAACAATGGAGCAAAGCAGAAACTCAAGAACACATTGTTATAACAGGATCACGCCAAAGATTTTACTCTCTTGTGAACAACAACAATCAATCAGCAACCTTGATCAACCAGATCTTTCAGCTGTTGAGGTTGGCGTCGAGGGAGTGGACCGTCTTTTCATTACTGTAGGCAACGCCCAGAGCTTTCAAATTTTGCTCTGACACAGACGCACGTGCAAGTCACTGACACACTGCCACTTCCCTCTAACAGACATGTTCCTCTTAGACCCTCTTAGCGCCTATTAAACAATCAGAGGAATGGTATCTGTCCACTTTTTCCTGCAGAGTGTGAATTTTGGCCCATTATTGGATATATAGAAGCTCTGAAGGGCGAGGCATCGTTCACAACACTAATACGACAAAAAGCAGCCAATAGTTTTAGAATTATTTTGTTTAATTAAGACCATTTCATTTTTATGGGGAGTGAACAAGGGAGATTGGCATGCAACAAAAGGTCCCCAGGTAGACTGGTGACATTGGGATTACATGGCATGCGCCTTAGACCACTTGGCACTAGAGAAACCCCAAAATATGACATTTTACAAAACGTAAAGACTACTAATAACAGCTCACACTGGCACCTCAATGTTTTACTATTTGTCACCTTAAAATAATTCTTGCTTTCACGTTAAAAACGAGAAGTGCACCTATAAAATAGCTGTGTCATTTTTCAGTTTATTTACTAAAATAAACTATTCAATGTTGGGCAATGGAACAAATAAATCACTGCAGGATTTATAAAGAAAGTAGCTGCAGAAAAGATACGTTTAACGCTGCTGTGGTTGGTGGAGGAGACAAACTTATCAACCACAGCCAAGACAAGTATCCGCATTCGCCTGGATGGACAGTGTTAGCGTCCCGCCTTGATGTACGATAGTAGCAGGAAACCAGGAGCTGCATGAATCAACACGGGACTGTTGATTTTGACCTCGCTCTGCACAGCTAAGACTCTCATGCATCAAAAATAATGGAGAACAAACTCTGCTTCAGGGGTAGTTGTAGGCGTAATGGAAGGAACTAGTAGCTGCATAAATCAACATGCTGATTGTTGACGCTTGCCTAGCTGTCTTTTCCCCCCAAAATACGCAAAACAAACTGCAGCTCTGCCAGGAACACATACATTACACACATACATCCCCACCAGCCTGCACAAGTGTGCCAGGCATATCTGATGGATTTAAACACACATACATGCAAACACCCGTGTGTGTGTGTGTGTGTGTGTGAGTGCGCGCGCGGGTGCGGGTGCGGGTGTCATGGTTTGGTTTGTCTCTGTCTGGGTAAGCTCAAACATTACGTCAGTCACACACACACACACATACACACGCACATCCACAGACAGAAACACGCAGATACACTAGACCATGCACATTACTGCTACACATTCGCAATTCAACACAACTCTCTCTGTCATAGACACACACACACACACACACTTTCCACTCCTGGAGAATCGGACGTTTCCTGCGAGCGGCCGACCCGACGGGAAAAATGTCTGGACAAACTTAGGACGCACACACGTACAGACACACAACGGAACACTTTCAACCCACAATGTTGACTTTATATTCCTTTCCAGAGCCCTTCTATCTGCACGCCGGCCAAGTGAAGCAGCGTTTCCCTGTTCGACACTAGCGGGAAGCAAGACTGGGAGGTATCAGGGGCCTCAGTGATGTCAGTGCAGGGCCGGACTCCATTCAAAAACTGGACTTTAATCAAAATTCGAAGCCAAACATACTATCACAGTGAGTCATTGTAATGTCTTTAATGCAGAATTTTCACAGCAATAAAAACCATTCTTTAATTTTTCTCAGTGGCTCAATCAAAGATATTTGTTGTGCCCAAGAGGTATTAACTTTCTTTTGATGCGATTCTTCTGTAAAGCTACAAAACTGATATAGTGACCGAATGCCAAAGCATCTCTCACTGTCCTAGACCAAAGCAAGGAACGCCTCCAATGATGTGCCGTTAATTTCCAAAGAGAAAGGAAAAAAAACCTGCACGAATATTTTGTTTGCTGTAATGCATCCTGAAAAACAAAGCAAGTACCACTTGCTTTATCTTATCCTTAAAGACATGATGCTTTAAGTACCAGGCAAGATAAATCCAGAGTATTTCCCTACTTTACACCTGGCCACGCTAATCCTGAACAGATTTGTATTATTTGAAACACAGAAACACAACGAGGTCTCCTTTTTATCTCATCTTATCGGACACATCCCCTGAGGTTTTATTTAAATCTGGTTAAGATGCATAAAGTGCAACCTCAAGTACCGTAAGGCGCACACGTCTTACGTTTCACAACAACAGGTAGATGTCCAAGCAACTGAAAGAACACAAGACAGCAGAGTGGGCCGACTGTCCTGGTTTCTCGAACCTCCTCCCGACCAACGCAGTTCAGACACTAAAGTGACATTTAAAGTGATATATATATGGGAACGGGATTTAATCTAATCATTTCACTCGCTCCCTGACTCATCTAAACGAGCGAGAGAGAAAAACAGAGAAAGAAACCGTGTAAGAAAGAGAGAGAGAGAGATTCTCACAGCTAGGTGAAATAGGCCTCTAAAGAAAAAGGACAGGACAACTTGTGTGTGAAGCCCAAAAGCCATGTTGCAGAACAAACGCCATGCCCCCCACTGTGCTTTTCCACCCACCCAACACTCACACACACACACACAAAGTAAATTTAACTGTCAGCCGTAAAGTTTTCGACTATAGCAAGTGATCTTTTGCCCCCTTCTCGCTCCCCACTTTTCCTCCTCCCACTCCTGTGTCCATGCAAATGAGCTCCCCGTCTCTCCTCCTGTCCATCTTTCCTTCCTTCCTTCTTTATTTCCTTCTTTATCATTTCCCCCATATTGTTCTAAACATTTCCTTTCCCTGCTATTCGTATGCCTATCACAGCCTGGTTTTATTAACTTTCCCCATCCTTTGTCTCACTTCCTGTCTCCTTCCCTCCCTCCATCCATTAATCTACCCATCCATCTGTTCCTCTTTCTCTCTCCCCACTCCACAGGCCAACACTGACCATAGACACCCCTCTTTACCCCCCCCCCCATCTCCTCCCTCCTACCTCTCCAGAAATGAGAAACTAGCCTTTCCTCTTCCTTCTTTTTCATCAATTCTTCCCACCCCCTACTAACCACACACACACACACACATACACTTCTGACTGTGGGCCTCTGACACCCACCTTCTCGTCTCCCCCCACAAAAGTCTCAAAGACCCCCAGATGTGTGCCCCCTTCATTTCCATTTCAAAAAAAGAACCACCTCCCTCCCTCCATCATCCATCTATCCATGCATCCACTTCTTCACACACACACCCACAGCAGACACTTCAAAAACACACTGTTACACATGCACACTTATCAGCATGTAGACGTTTCTTCTTTTTTCGTGAGAAACAAAAGCGAAAAAAGAAATATGCTGACAAATGCACGCATGACAAACATCACTTATCAGATCCTGTAAAGGGTAGTGCTGGACTGGTGAACACAGTCTATCACCAATACTACCAGAAGACTTCCCCTTTCAGTGAGATTTAGTTTTTGCTGACCATCCAAATTATTATTTATCTATAAAAAGGAACGTGCTGATGGTTACAACTTTCACGAATCTCTGTGGTCTTCAAGTGCTGGTTCAGGACCCAAATTGGAGTGCTTAGGAGATTATCACTCCAGGCTACATGGATGGTGTTTTTGAAAAAGTAGGCTATGTGGTTTTGATGTATTAGCATACACAATCTGCAAAAAACTAGGTTGACTCTCTAACAAACCTCCTTTCAATTGGTATGTTTGATAAATTCATTCTTTCCTTCATTCCTGAGCCTATTTTACTTTGATTCTCTTGCAAACAAATACAGTTTTCTGTTTATTGCTCAGTACAAAGATTTGATGTTAATGTTCCACTGTTGGGACAGAGAATCGTGCCGGAATGACATTAGGACGATTATTTCCATTATAAAGTAATCTGATGATTATTTTCACTGTGAAGCCTTAATATGTGGGGGGGGGTTTGTCTGATCAACAGTCTAAAACCCAGAGACTCACTTTACAATCATAAAATATTCACCTTTTAGAAGCTGGGATAGTTTTTTAAAATATTTGTCCATTATCGACTAAACATTGCAGCTTTAAAATTACAGTTAATCATGATTTCAGGTGAGATTGGCCAGACGTAGCTACGACACTGCAAGATATCTTTGTAATTCCTTTATTCTAAAACAATATAGTGCTGACAGAACATAATCCTAAGTATCTCCCTACAGAGCAGGTCCAGTGACGGCAGGACTGGAGGTTCTTAAATGTGATCTGATCACTATTCAAAACCATTCAACAGCAATGCGCAGCCACCGAGACGACCCTATCATTGCATTACACTGCAGATAGAAGCCCATTGAAATTTAGATGAGGAAAAATCTACCTGAGCCAACCGGTTGTGGCTTACTGCCCAAAGAAAAGTGTTTCATTTCACATCAAAGAATTTCCTACATTATATATCATACACACACTAAACTGGAGTTTGTTCCAGGACAAGATGTTACACCTTAAATATGCCAATTAAGCGCTCTTAACTGCTGTAAGAGAAGATGAATACCTGCTTCTTTCAAAGTTTATGTGGTTTGAAGCGAAGCCCTGAGGGCATCAGCTCACACTGTCTGCAGGGATGTACCCTCTTAAAGCCCAAAGCTGCTACTGCAGGATTATTCAACACAATCAGAAAACCAAGCCAGGTCCCTCCCTGCGGAGCACAGGTGAGACAGCCAGCTCTATTTGACCACATTTCACCAGTTCTTTCAGATTTCGGCAGAAAT
Organism: Nannoperca obscura; assembly: GCA_036024295.1. NCBI lineage: Eukaryota > Metazoa > Chordata > Actinopteri > Centrarchiformes > Percichthyidae > Nannoperca > Nannoperca obscura. The sequence continues at coordinate 21,767 of JAVQJL010077835.1, forward strand.
GTCAAGCTGTACCAAAGGCGAGATGGAAGGGTGTCATTTCTCCCTGTGCTTTCTCACTGCGGGCTCTCTGCTGTGGAGTAGCCGGGCCAGGGTTACGTGAATAAAATAACACAACAGGCCAGGCCGGCCACTCGTGATTTACAGTGACTATATCCATGCGTAATCTTTATTCTAATCTTTTTTTCTACAGTCCAAACAGTCCACACAGCCAGAGGCACGCGCAAAAGAAATCTGCAGAGGCTGGTGTGTGGCAATTCGCTTTACAGAAACATACACGTTAGATGTTTAAATCCTACTTTTAATTTGACAGGACGCCATAAAAAGTCTGCCCCTTATTACACAGACACACACACACACACACACACACACGTACGAACGCTCACGCTGACAGACGCATGCATGCACACGGAGTGAGGACAAAGACTACTTTGAAAAGTTACTCAGCCACCAGATGTTTTAGTCAGATCCCAGACTACAATACTAATGGGGCTATATATGCGTGTGTGTGTGTGTGTGTGTGTGTGTGTGTGTGTGTGTGAGCGAAAGAGAGAGAGAGCCCAATAGTTTTAAAAGCGGCAAAAATGAGTCCCCTTCCTCAACAGGTATATAGTT
>JAVQJL010077837.1:0-34792 GCA_036024295.1 Nannoperca obscura
ATAGATAGATAGATAGATAGATAGATAGATAGATAGATAGATAGATAGATAGATAGATAGATAGATAGATAGATAGATAGATAGATAGATAGATAGATAGATAGATAGATAGAGAGAGAGAGATGTTCTGCATGTTTAACCCCTTTTATGAATCCATAACATAAAGCATTAGGGACTTTCCTCCATGGCAGTTTTATAATAAACATCATATAAACATCAACAGCAATTACCGTTCGTAGAAGCTAATTAGATCCGTTCTGCTGCACATCAGCTAGTGTTTAGGAGTTGTTGTGGTTACTGGTCAGAATGTTTTGGTACTTGTACGTGTGTGTGCATATATTAACATTAAATATAATGAAAGGCAATCCTAGTTTTTCTTTTTCATTAAATATAATAATTTGATATCGTTGCAAAAGTTGTTTGAGTTTGGTTATTCAGATTGTGTGATAATTCAAGTATTCCTCAAAACACAGTGCACAGTGGACAGTCTTCAGACCAACAAAGCAACTCTGCCAGATTATGGATCGTTTCCGAAGAATTGAAATAATGTCAATCATTTCAGAACCTGCATTATTGCATCAGTGCTCTTGAAACTTTCCAATAAACTGAAATATATTTATATTTCATTGAAATATAAACTGCCAAAACACAACTTAAGCGACAGCAACTGCAGTGAGTGTGGTAGTGTCAGACCATAAGACACCCTCATAAAGTGTGTTCGCATAGTAAACTATAGTTTGCAAAAATGTGCACAATTTGGAGTAAAGAAGTTAAAACTTGCAAAACACGGGTATGGTCCTTTAATTGCCAGATTTAGAATCTTAACTTAAAATATATAAAATGCTAATTAATTCAAATTAAATTTAAAAATCTGATCTTGAACACACTGAATCATATCTGACACTGACCCGAGTCCTATACTTTGACAGAAGTATCTTATTAATTAGACGTTAATTAGAATTATGCTAGCAGTGTTGTTCCAAGCGTGTGTGTTGCTCCTAAGCTTCAAAGCTCCCCAAACCACAGTACATATTTATCACCTCCTCCGTCTTACAACACTCCCCAAAGCTTCGGCTGTCCAAGTTTTTGTTGCATCCGCGAGACACCCTGACAAGAAATGGATTGCGGTGCTTTCCCGCCCCAGTAAACAGGCTTCCTGCTTGTGAAGGTATAGATGGGTTTGATATAGGATGCTGTTTAACCCAGAAACGACGCCACGGCCCCCGGGACGGCCCATTCCTCACACTGCACATCCATCATGTAGGGCAATCGAATGAATGGGATAGAGGGCTTCCCCGAGGGAGGGCGAGGAGGAAAAGGAGAGAGGAGATGTAAAGGGAGTGAGAGGGGAAGAGGGTGTCAGATTTCACCCATGCATGTGGGTGGAGGTAACAAAAGGCCCGCCTACCACATTTTCCCACTTACGGTGTTCAATTTTTAACGGCCTCTTTTGTCAGGCTCCATCATGTTCTGACTGCTAAACAGGAGGGGGAAGATCCGTGGGGAAGCCAGGTGAAGCGCTGGGGAAATCTTCTGTTTAGACTTGAAACACAGGCTCTAGATTGGTGTAGTCGTGCTGGATTGGCGGTGGCTGTGAGGAATCTTCTGTGTTTACCAGCTCATTTTGATGTGCCAGACCTTGTAACAGCTTTTAGGTGCCACAAACCCCACCGGAACTATATTAAAAAGCACACAACAGCGCTTTGCCCATCACAGCGTGACAGCCACATACTTATCAAGTCTGCATACCCTGAGTGGAGGAGCTGAGCTTGAGAATCATTAAAAAGTCACCTCTAAATTCATTCCTTTCACACTTGATTTTCTGTCAAACTAAAATAAAGTTTCTTTTTATTTTCTATTAACTAAGCACATTACATCATTGGTGTTTGTTTTGGTTCCCCCCTCATATTAGTGTTGTCCTGGGGGAGGCATTTTTTGGTTCAATATCTTTGTAGGCAGGCACTAAATAGTTCATATTAAGAACAATTTTATATTATGAACACATTTTTCTTAATGTCACAACAGTTTAAACACACAGGCAGTAAACCAGCTGGGGGGTGGGGTTGCTTCTTCCTGTTAGTCCCATCTATGATTTGAGTCTTCGCATGTTACTCCGTGACTCCGCCTGGACTCCACATATTAGTTACTCCGTGTCGATACACAACCAATGCTGTCTGGGCCTTGTATCAACATTCATAGGTTACCACGCTGCCATTGGAACACACACACACACACTCCGCCGGAGGCCTGAAGCTTAGACACTCTTTGCAAAAATTTGCAAGAATTATATACAGCTGCAGTTTAGATTTCCTAAAAGTAGAATTCTAACTTCAATTTGACTTTACAGGAAAATCAGCCTGTTCAGATGTTTTGGTTTCTGCCTCATTACAGGAATTTTATTGACTACTTTCATCATTTCAGTAATTAGAATACTTCATCTCTAATATTTCCACTCAATGGAAAAGATTAAACACACACTTTATTGGACAGGTGACATCTCACTCCAGCAGGGAGCGACTGTAATAGCACATCTGATTGGCTGAGACATTAATTATGCACTTGGCTTCCCTTGACCGTCTCCGTGTCCCCCTCGGTCCAGACTCTCCGCTGAGTGCTCATTAGTGAAATGGATTACTAATGGATTATTAATCTAAGAGGAGGGAGTCCGCGGCGACCCAGCTCTGAACACCTGGAAAGCAAACAGTAAATAGCAGTTTACACACACACACACACACGTGTACACGCATGCTGGGCGTTAGTTACAAGTCTTTTAGGACAAAAATAGCTTGACCATTTGATTTATTGCTGGCCCAGTAAATATAACGGATACATCTAATTAGCCGTAATTAATTGTTGCACCATCTTTGTTTCTCCAGGTTTTGGCCTCCAAATGTACGGCCTCTGCTGCGTCCTCTCCTCCTCTCCTTACCACCAGCAAACAAATGGCGGTGCATGCTGAACCACACGCACGACATAACATATATCTTTTTCTGCAGCCGAGGCACCATTACGTTTGCTTTTGTCACCTAATTATTCCTCAGGAGAGGCAATTAGCCACCACGCAGCATCTTTGGCTGCACAGTTTGAAACATACTACACACATGCACGCTCATACATGCATATGCAGGTATACACAACATGCACTTAAGGCATGCTAACACGCACATGCTGTACATGGGGTTCACGCATGTTGCAAAGCTGTAACACACACCAGGCATAATCACTAAGGAGCTTAGGTCCAGGGAGAGCACAGTGCACAGATAAAACAACCCTGAAACAAACCAAGGAGTATATATTTAGACTTAATTTAATCAGATAAATGTTTTTTAGTTTATATGCAAAGACAAACCATAAATACAAATCTTTGTACGTATTCTCCATATCAAAGACAGACTTCAAAAGAAAAGAAGTGCCCTACCATGTCCATTTGGGGTTTGTTGTTCTTTTAAAAATAATCACTGGCCTAAGCAAAAGTATCACAAAGGAAAAAGAAAGTGCTAATCTTGTAAAAGCTGCTGACTTGTTATTACGGAAGTTTGTGGACCAGAAGACAATGGACCAAAAGACCAACGACACCTTATTTGTATTTTGCCCTAAATATGTCACGTTGTTGTCAGTTGACTCGCAACTATCCTGGGCTTCGCATAAACACTCAGCACTTATCAAATCTTCCAGCTACTTGCTGGGATGTCACTTCTAATCAGAGGCCAATTACAAGTTCCAAATGGGACCAAAACAGATCCGGTAAGAACTGACATGCCGGAGTCTAAAGTTTGACTGTGTTCTATATCATAACTGAAGCAAATAGAGTGAAAGTTCTGACGGGCTCTGTGGTAATAAGGCTTATAAATACCTCTGAGGATTCTGCTTTCCGAGACTCTGTTAGTCCCAAGTAGCATTGTTTGTCCCACTTCAGCAATGCTGTAATTATTTTATTATGAATTTTGTACACATGACGTTTATGACATTTGATTCCTGAATGATCTTATTACTGAGAAATGGCTCAATCTTCTGCTTCTTCTTTTTCCGATTGTTATTGTCTTGGGAGCTGATTAATTCAGTTGGCCTCTCCATGTCTAGAAGAGATGCAAGTTTAGAAAGATACGAGGGAGGTCTACAGCTCTCCATTTTCTCTGATTGCTTACAAAGGTCTCCCTCTCGCTGCCGCTACCCTGCACCCTACCCTGATAATTTGGCACTCACACACAACTCTGTACGAGCACGTGGCCGTACACACTGATGCAGCACGACGGTATGTGGCGACAGCCTCCTGGTACACTTAATTTGGCTTAACACACTCAAGCAAACACACGCATCCACCCCCATACTCCACACACAATGTTGATTATTAGGGCCCAGTGTTTTAGGGATGCAAGGGAGAGCAGATAAAGAATTTGAATTCCTGGCAGGACTATCAGTAAAGGTTATTAAGCCGTTGTTGATGCATCCATTTGTCGTGGCTGTATCCAGCAGTGTGACATTTATCAAGTATGTCCAGCTAAATGTCACAGAGAGAGGTAGCTCGCTGTCCTGTCCCTAATTAGGCCCCTGAAAGTCATACTGAAAGTCCCTCTCATCCACTCTTCTACTTTGGGACAACATTGATCTCTTTCTCGCCTCTATTTTCTGCCCCCCCTCCCTTCCCACCTCCCCCTTCCGTATAGCAGGGAGTGCATGTTAAGCAAACTTTGGGGTTTAACAATTGATTCTGAGATGGGGATAAAGTGCAGACAAATGGGGAGGGATGTAGGCCATCCGTCACGGACACAGGACTCATTGTTTGCAGATTCTAACCTATGGGAGAGCTAGCTTCTTCCCCAGTGGGCTCCACAAATCATAGGCAGGGGGAGTGCAGCACCGTAGGCAGGCCTGGCCTGGGAATAGCCCGAAAGCAGGACGGAGACTCAGCTGTGGCGAACAAAATGCATAGCTTGTACTACTCGCTCTCACTCTCCCTGCTCACCAGCCCCAGTTTTACTGGCCACACTTAGAAATTGATTTTAGGGTGAGGGTTATGAAAATGATAAAGTGCAAAGAAACATATAAAGAAATGTGTTTGTACACCAGTATGTATTCAACAGTTTTAATGTGCAACGTGCCTTTCATAATGTATGCAAATAACTAAATACTTAGTACAACACTTAATACCTAGTACAACAGCTTTTGTAAATATATTTCTGTTGGTGTGAATGTGACACTTTACGTGTCTGTGTGTCTGATGGAGTTTATAAAGATACAGCTTCGCAGTACAGTTCTTTTGATGACATGAAGTCGTTTAATATAACGCAATCTTTATTAACCTTTTATATACATTCACAAATAACTCACAGGCGGATTTAAAACTCTTTATAAATGTGTTCATGAAGATGTGGAGCATTAACGTCCATTCTTGATCTTGGAAATTCTAGTACAACCAAAATTTCTCAACTCAAGGTCCACTTACTAGATTTTTTCTAGGGCTTTCTGTTGCATCTCATGGCCTTTATCAGCAGATAGACTTTGCTCAGTTGTCATGGAGTGTGAAGAAGTATTTATACTTTTACTTTTATAAATATGAATCATGCTCATGTTAAAATAAAGAGTTTCCAGAATTGATACATTATTTCAGATGTATCATACTTTGATTAACAGACCTACACAGCCCAGCTGGTTGACCAGTGACCAGAATGAATTGACAAAACTCTGCACTTTATTGATTTTGTGAAAGAGCGATAGCATCCAATGTACTTGCTTGACTTCCTTTCCAGGCCACCATAGACAGTCCCTGACATGTGTCTCAAAGCAGATTCTGATTGCTCTTTCATGAATATAACATTTGTGAATAGTGAATAAAAATTGATGAAACCGACGGGATGATTGACAGGACTGACTCTAATCATGTGGCTCAATTTGTCCACACTACAACAAGAAATCTGTTTGAACTACTTGTTAATTATAACATATTACATAAGTTAATTATATCAGATTTACTTACACATTACAAATACCCACATAATGATTATCTTGCAGCATAGAAATGATATGCCATTTAAGTTACAAAAAAAAGTTAATGGGAAAGAAAAGTTTCTTCCTGTCCTTAGTTGGACAGGAAAGTGCGGCGGAGAAGGCGGACCTGATCTGGGAATAGTCTAGTGAAAGCAGGACGAAGCCTCAGCTGTGGAGAACAAAGTGCCAAGCTTGTACTACACCATTTACTACTCACCGGCCCCATTTCCTCTGGACCTTGTTTTACTCTGAAGGTAAGAGAAAAAGAAAAAAAAATAATAATAAATCGCAGTGGTGCAGTGAGTAGGAGAGCAGCCTTTGAGTTGAATGTTCTGGAGTTCAGGTGTTCAGGTTGGCAAACACCTGCCCTGCCTGAGTGTTTACCTCTTCCATGACCTGCCGTAATCCTGTGAACAGAGAGTTTCACCACCGCTACTAATTAAGTTGTTAACGCAAGTGTTATCAAAAACATCAAAGAAGCTAAGTTGACACATTCTCTCATTACAAAAACGCAGATTTATATAAGGAGACCTGCCCAAATGACAAGTCAGCTAGGGAAATGAATATGAATTTAAATCACTGACCATATTTTTACTCACGTCACACATTCAGGAAACAAAAGCTTTCTTTTATTTTTGTTTGTTCAGTAAAAAATGACAGCATAAAACACCATGAAACATTCTGAGATTACAACAGGAAAAACATATCTAGTGGTATAATGTGCTACCTAAATGGCCCTGTGTTTCTAACAGCTGTGGTGAATTTAGCAAGTTACTTCATTTAACATTCTACTCTTATTTTTAAAAACTGAATTTTTTGCCTTAAAAACAAATGTTGCCACAACACAAATGAGGCGACCTGCTGCACAGAACTGTGCCATTTTACATATGAAACCAGCAGCATTACACAAGTCATTCTAAACAATTTGGTAACAATTACATGTAAAATCTTTTTTTGTTGATCAGGAATACAAAAATAAACCTGCAGTAATAAATGTTTCTGAAATACATTTTACTTAGGGGAGGAAGTCATTAGACCCTTAACTTAAGCAAAAGCTGCAATGCCATAATGTAAAAACATTCAAGTCCTGCGTTCATAACTCTTCTTAAAAGTAAAAGTACAGACTCAGAAGTATTTTTATATTTTGTGGACAAGTAAGGAAACAAATGCACACCACGTATTATGTTACGATGTGCAAACACATGAAAAAAACAAACAAATTAAAATCTTAGGGCCTTGGGGGCTCCATATTAAATACATTACTTTAGTCGATTATTATTGTTGATGAAATATAATGTAAGCAGTGTTTTCCAGTATTGTAGCTGGCTGAAGTGGAATCTCTCACTCTTTTTAATTATTATTAGTATTATTTGGGGCATTTTATACCTTCATTAGAAAGCGACAGTAGTGGTCTAATCAGCCAGGCCTTTAATCTGGAATAATAATATATAAGTATATTTTCCTCTGAAATTGAGTGACAAAGCATAAAAAGAAAATACTTTAAGGTATTTATTAACTAGCCTCATTAATAGCATTCCCAGCCTTTGTTTCTGTTACTACATGTTGTGGACAAACTCGTATAATGAATCTGAGGATGCAGAAATGTCAGCTTATTTAGCCGCCTGATGAACTTGGCACAGAGTCAATTTATAAATAGTTTTTTCTTTGCTACACTTAATTACCAAATTAATTTGGCACAATGTGGACTTCAATGTGTATCTCTCGCAAACATTTGAATGCGGTTTCATGTCCTGATTTCATTCACAACTGTGAGCAAACAACGCAGGTCACCTTGTTTTCGAGAGTGGCTTGAAAAATAACAAAACCATATACAAGAAAAAAAAAACGGATGCTTTTGGTGGAATCCCAAATAGGTTATCACGTGATTCTCTCTATTTTGCTTTGATAGGAAGTGGTGCAGCCCTCCCAACCCCCTATTTGAATTCCCGGTGTTTGTTTTAGCTCTGAGAGCTTTGAAGATAGGCCAGCGGTGTAAAGCCCTGCACAAAAAGAAAAAGAAACCCCTTGTAAAATCCCACAGGGGTATCAGGTGTGGTCCTGGAACATGGAATATGCTTCCACTGGCTTCTGAGTCAGTCTGCATTTAGATGAAAACACAGCGGAGTCACAAACAATACATCTGATGTCTTATTCAAAAAAAAAAAAGAAAAGAAAAAAGAGATACTCCGGCTCACACTGTGATTCACCATCAGTCTTTTAGGTGTACTTGTACATGCAGAGATTGGATCTCGTTTTTATATGGGGACTCTGTGGTGCTGAAGAAAAGGAACAGAGGCACATATATGGTTCTTAATGGAGGAGTGTGTTGCATTAATGCGTTGGGAGCTAACCCAGTGGTGAGTATCAGGAGACCTCCTACCTGCATGGAGACAGAGCCAAAAACAGAGCCATGGACTCAAGGGGGGAATGGCTCTGAAGCCTGAGATTGATGATAGTTGGGGTGTGCGTGTGCATGAGTGTGTGAGGAATCCAGCAACTTATTATATGTATTCTTAGAAATCTGTCTATGTGTGTTAGGTGTGTATGTTTACAGGAAACGTGCATGAATCAGTGATGAGGGTCTTGTAAATGTGTATTCCTGTGTAGGTTTATCTGAGTGTGTGTGTGTGTGTGTGTGTGTGTGTGTGTGTGTGTGTGTGTGTGTTTGTGTGTGTGATAGCTACGGTAAATGCTTGCAAGAGCATACACACAAACAGCAAATCTGTGTATGAATGTGGGCTCTATTCGCCCGATCCTACGCCTCCTTTCTGTTTTTTGTCATTTAATTTCCCCTTGCTCGTTACCTCGGGATCCCCGCTGATTCCCCCTGGTTCCTCCACTGGCCCCTGGCCTCGAGGTTTCCTAACTGAATCCTGTGTTGTTCAGTCTCCGAGCTGTCTAGGGGCCCGCCTGGTGTAACGTAAATAATTCATTGAATTCCTATGCTTTGGTAGAAAGGTGATAATGCCTTTCTGGGTTTGTCTCGTCCCCAAGAGAAACACAGCCCAGCGCAGTACCAGGCAATGGCAGCATGCGAGGGAAGTCCGCATAACCTCTTGATAAGCGCGTAAACTAAAAAACAAAAACATTTCACAGTAATAAATACAGACACAGAATAGATTGTATATATACTGTATGTATATAATGTTTACCAAATTAGCTTAGCATGTTAGCATGCTAAGCAATTACCTAATTAGCTCTAAAGATAACGTACAGTTGAGGCTGACAGATGTACACCACAGTAATGGACACAGTGAATGTCTGACCTCCTGTTGGCACTTCATGGAAAGTTAAAAGAGTAATCCACCAATTTAGCATTTAGCTCCTTTAACAAAGTTGAAATCACAATGGACAGTTTACATAAAAAACATCAACATAGGAGAACCGGAGGTATTTATTCCATGCATTCTTCTTCTTCTTGTCAAAATCTGGCACTTACATTACCCATAATGCAACGTGACTGCTGAAAGTTCAAAAGAGACGAGGAGTGGGCTTCAAAAGTCTTGTAAGCTCACTTCTTTCTAACTCCACACCCCCAGATTTTCTAACTTGTAGTCTTCAGCCAGAACCGACACTGACAATTGATCAGATTTCGCGCAGCTCCCTCTGGATCTACAAAAGGCTTTATATGGCTTTTTTTTCACATATGCTGTAGGTAATCCCCAAGACCTGCACACAGACGTAAAAATTTGTGAGATCACCAATGTTATTACAAATCATCCTGCGTGGAACATGAATGTCTGTGCCAAGTCTCTGTCGCACAGAAATTGCACCGATTAAGTCAGACTGTTGACCTGCTGGTGGCCCCACATGAAAAGTCAGGTGATCATCCTCTGGATTCATCCTCTGGGCACCATGCATATCTGTACTAAATTTCACACCTGTTAATCTAATAGTTGTGGAAATATCTCAGTCTGAACCACAGTGGTGGACATAACAGCCGAGTGGCATTGCCTTTTCCAGTGTAAAACATAATAGCTGCACTTGCATTTAGCTAGAGAATAGCTAATGCTAATTATTTAATTAAATTAATTGAAAATTACCTGAACATCCAAAGTCTAAAGCTTTGACGGCAGTATTTTGGTAATATTTTTTGCTACTGTGATTATTTACAGCTTAAAGCTGCCAATGTTTTGTGCTAGTCTGTCATCAAGACTGCTGTAGCCCCGGTATGTGTGCTCAGTGATCAACACTTAATAGAGTATCATCTTGCATCTCTATTTTGATTTTTAGTCAATATGTCCTTTTGGGATCCCAGTTGGATCAAGAAGTCGGAGGTTTGAATAAATGAGCCTCTTACTGCAGATGGAACTAAGTCAGTGGATTTCTCTGTAGCTGAAAGATGCAGATCTCTGTGTAACAATGACAAAAATGTAACGTCTGCAAAATTATGCCTGTTTAAAGGCCATGATGTAAATTCTACAGAGAAAGTAGTCACCTACTTTGCTGACTTTGCATCCTATTTTTGATGATTTTGCAACAGTGTGCACACAGGATTTGAATCTGTTGATGTTAAAGGGGACATTTCTCTGTGCAAGAAATTGTACTTTGTGGCAAAGAACAACACACACATGGTACACACAGCCATGTGTTGTTGATACACCCATCCAGTTAGAATGTTAAGTCAAAAGACAATATGTCCTTTTTCAATACTACAATAGCATGACACAAGTCAATGAAAAGAGCAAGTCCTCCCAAAATTAAAAAAGTTTAACTTTTTATCTGCCTGCCACAGGACTGTTTAGTTCTACAAAGCAAAACAAGTTTCCTCTATTCTTGTCTCTGCTTACATGAAAGATGTTCTGCATGTAAGCCAACTACATAGTGACTGTACATCTTTTGTGGTTGCAGAGAAATAAACGTGCTCATGCTTAGATGGGTACACACACACACACACACACACACATCTTCATCAGTAGCCTCTGAAGAATGAAGCACAGTGTTTTAACCTAATCAATGATTTCCAAAGGTTTGATCCAGCAGGCTTATGTGTGTGTGTGTGTGTGTGTGTGTGTGTGTGTGTGTGTGTGTTTCTTTTCCATTCACATATGTAGCACAGCAGGGAGCTCGTGTTAAAAGAGCAAGAGAAAGAGACAGCTAGGAAAGACTGGATTGGTGTTGATATGAAAGAAGTGAGATGCGACTAAACCCAAATAGCACTGATCAATCGGCTCCTAGAGTGATGCACGCTGGGAACATGGCGGTGTGCTTGCTTGTGGCACGTCCGTGCTTCACAAAGGTTCAATACGCATGCAAAAGCTAAATCACAACTTCTCTTCTGTTTTTACTTTGTCTCTTCTTCTCTTTTTGTCTCGCCTTCCCCTCACTTACACTAGGAGTTACCTAATCCTCTCTTTGCAAATTTACCCTCCAGTATTTTCATTAGTTATTAAAAGCTGTCAGGCCGAGGTTGGCCTTCACTCCATCATCCCCAGGAGTTCCCACATTTGGTGCAGTCCTGATGAGAGTAGGCATAACACACACCATCTATTAAGTGCAAAGTATGTGGGGGAATTCTGCAGAATATTCACTCAGTCTCACTCTGTGCCTTTTATAAATTATCATATTACTAAAGAGGCGCATTTGCTATGTATGGTTTGTTGCCTGGGAGCTCATTCTAATAGCCCTCTATAAAGCAGGAGGTGGGCTTTGGATCCTGATGTATGCTGGCCAGAATCCACTGTCAGCGGTGGGTCCGGCCATCATTTATCAGATTTTTTAAGAGATCTCCAGATGGGGAATATTAACAAGCATATTTGGTAGAGCTAAAGTCTACAAGAATCTTAGCTCTGTACTTTGCTGACACAATATAGAGAGGCAAGACGGGGGCGCGCGGGTTGGGTGTGGGTTTGTGTCGGGGATTGGTATTCAAGATCTTGAGTGGATGAGTGCAGAAAATATCCACACAATATGCCTCAGTCAATTAGCGTGTGCCATGTTGCCGCGCTGCATTCATACATCATCTGAGAGGGTTTAAATCGAAAAACTGACGTTGCCAAAGTGATGACATTTTCAAGCAGCTGAAAAAGCATTCCCACTTACAATGTTCCCCAGAATAAATCCTCTGCATTGTCAAGATAGAAAGCAACTCCATTAAAGTATTATTCTAACAGATGCATGTTCTTGTTTTTGTTTTTCATGATAGCTTGCAGTGGAACAGTATATAATACCATATGGACCATTAACGCCAATCTCAAAATATATAGTTTATGGCTAAATACTGCATGTAACAGACGCGACAGGCTCCCTCAAAGCTTTTACTCTATTAATACATGGTATTGTAATGTATGTGCATGGATATTAGCCATTTTCAGCAGAATCGTATCTAAAAATTAAAATAAAAGTAACATCCTTTCTCATAAGGTGATTGATAGCTTGAATTACAGAATACTTAATAACCACTGGCGTTAGCTAGTAATGACAGGCTGCAGCACAAGATTTTTTTATGAGCCATACTTAACACTGACCTGCACTTGGATTTTATAGGTGAGATTTAAATAAGACAATTTCTCATGGAAAAGGTTTGAGTTTTATTTAAAGAATATGTGAGGCTACAGGATTTCGGGACTATATAGCTGTGATCTAGGTTCACACCCGATTTTTACTGAATTTTTAAGTAGCGATTTCAAATTATAAAGGTCATTAAAGACAATTAATATAATTGGGCTATAAATAATATAAATAGGCTGCAGACAAAGCACAAACAGCACTTTGAAACTATGTGATATTTTTTCTCTTTGCCACGACTATCAAAGTACAGCACTGGAACTGAGGAGTAATAATGACAGCCATAAGAATAACATTGAAATACCCATGTATGCTCGTAGATGTATGATAAAAAACAAAGATCTACCAAATGAGGTGCTAGAAACAATTAAGATGATCAAAGGGATGATCATTATTGAATTGCAAGGAATAAGAATTTAGCGGCTGGATTTCAATGGTCAGCACCTCAAAATGTTTACCCCCCCCTCCTTTTGTTATATTCAAGGACAATACAATGTCGATTTAAAATTGGTGTGCACAGTTCTTTTCAGTTGTCGGGCCCAGTGTCTCTGAACACGAAATGTTTGGCAAGCTGAAGCCTACTCAGACAACAATACGCTGGGCTCAAATTAAGAAGAAAACACTAGTGAGGGCACGTGTTAAGGCCGCTGTGGCTCCCGAAACTATAGGAATCTGTTCTGGATTTATTGGTTTCAATTTCACACCTCTTCTCTTTTAATGCCCGCTGTTTCACTCTGCTCCTCCTCTCCGCTCCTCTCCTGTGCGTGTTCCTCTCGGCTTCACCTCTCCTCTCCAACCTGCTGCTGAGCTCCCTCCAAACTGTTCTCCTTTTATTTCTTCTGTTTTTTGTCAAATTTTGTCCTCCTCAACTATTCATTACAGTTATCCCTCTCCTTAATGCTGATTCTCATCTATTTTTCATCCTAAAGTACCACCCTTGGTTTCCCTTTTTTCCCCCTCATCTGCAGTGATCTCTTTGGCTCGTTTCTCCTTGTTATTGTCTTCAGTGACCAGTGTTTTCATTCATGTCATATTTTAAATGCTTGATTTATATTGTAACCACTGCACTACAACACCTTTAATAAAGGTTAGGGAGTGTATGAAAATTATTCCTGCCTTCCCTTGTGAGATCAATTGTGTCTGGTTTGAAAAACAAAGTAGATATGGGTCTAATTAATAATGGCTGAATGTTCTAATATTTAACAATGTACTGTTTTTCAGCAGCTCCTCATTCAAAATTAGGGAGTGGCTGCATTTTCACCATTGTATTGCCTTTGCTGCAACATATAATTTTGAGGTATTAGGGGGAGTGTTTTGCGTAGTTTTTTTAGAGTCTAAGAAAAACATGCTAGGGACAGTGTTGCTTTCTTATAAAATAAAATACAAGATTCAGTCCCATAGGCATAAAAAATGTATGTAATGTTAGCATACAGTTTTTGGTGATGGATCTTCACATATTAGTGACTGAATCTGGGTCATCTAAATTATGCCCCCATTTACTCTCCACTTCATTATTTCAATGTCAAACTACCACCTGTTTCATCCATGTGACACCACCTTCTGCTTCATTTTAACACCCACAATTTGTGCACATTCATTCTTTTTAAATTGTAATAAAATCTTTCAGGCTGCATTTTCTCCTCCCCATCTCCTCTCATCGCCTGGGCTTTTACCTGTCCTTCCTCCGTGGCGGTGTCTGTCGTCCCAGTGCAGAGGCAGAATGACCCGCAGGCTGTGAATTTAAACGAGGCTGAGAGCTGGGCAGGCCTGGGCCGCACCCGGCCATATGGCCATGTCTCTGATAGAGGGATGAGGGAGGGGTGGAAAGGAGAGATGGAGGAAGGGGGCAAGGATAAGGGGGTAGGACATAACAAGGGAGAGCATGAGGAAAGCTTACTTGGCAGAATGAAAAAGAACAAAAGAGGGGTTACAACTGAGAACAGAGCAACTGAAGTAGGTAAAAAAAAAAAAGTTTCTTTCACCTGGAAGAGTGGGGAGGAGGAACACAGAGGTGCACGGCGAGGAGGAAATTACCTGGCATTAATCTGGAGGTAACAGCAGGTAGGATGGAGTAGGAAAGGAGGGAGGGAAGCTGGTCGCAGTTGCCGACGAGGCACTGGCTCACCTGGCAAAAGAGTGGAGCTCAAAAATACAGGGGAAAGGAGAGAGTGGACGCAAGAAGCAAGGATGGAGAGAGGGATCGATGCCAGCTCTTGACCAACATCTGGCAATAATCTGGAGAATAACTGAAGAGGGAATACACTGAAAAAAAGTTTAACCTTGAAGTAAAAAATAAAATAATAATTCTCAAATAATATTTTTATATAATATAATATTTATTATTTTTGTCTATCTGAAACCTTTTAATACAGGTGGGCAGATTGACCCCCAAAGTATAGATACTTCAGATACTACGTCTTGTTTTGAGCAGCGATACTAGCGTTGGTAGGATCAATATGACCAAAAATAATGGATTGAATTGGGCACACATCACTTGCAGTCTAACCGCATTAATTCTTAATAACTAGCAACCGTGGAATTATGGAAACAGTGGAAACACAATGTAAAATACAATTAGACCAGTAGCAATGCCGGGACACAAAATTAAACTTATGTTGCATGCTGCATCCTCAGGATGCTACTATATAAACTCATTACAATTATTAGTATTTGTCCTCCACCAGGAACATAATTGATTCTAAATGAGAAATAACACTATATAATTGTTATACTTTCTTTCAGTGTATACAGGTTAGGAGACAGAGGGTTCAAATATTAGGTTTAAAGAAGAAAGGGAATGGACAGAGAGAAGAAAAGTGGAAAAAGCAATTTTAGGAAGAAGAGAATAGAAACTGAAAGATGAATAGGTCAACAATACCAGAGAGGAAAGGATACATAGAGTACACAGGGCCAGATGGGAGGGGGAGGAGGGGGAGACAGGAGAATATAAGAGAGGACAGGAAGGAGGGCGGGAGACAAGACATACTGGCCTGGTGCAGAGCCGGCTGTGGAGGCTGGGTGTCGGGCTAGTCTCTGTGGGCCCAAGGGTGCAGACGGACAGAGGGAGGGAGACGGGGGAACAGAGATCAACTCTGTCAGAACTGGGTTCATACCCCCGGGGCCATAGAACTGGGCTGGCCCAGGGAGAGAGTCAGAGGAGGGAGGAGGGGAGAGTGGGAGGGGGTGGGGGCGAGCAGTGATGCTATTTATATCATTTTATTCTGGACTTAAAATGTTACACAGAAAGAGAAACTGAGATATATGTGAGCACAAGACAGATATTTGTGCACATGTTTGAGCATCTGGGCACCCGAAAGTGCACCCCATATGCATATTTGCACTCATAAATCAGTCAATAAGGGGGTTGTTGCCACTAGAAGGACACACACAGAGAGCTCAGCATCCTTTTGTCATTGCGGGGGGAGAGTGTTACATCCGAGAGAGCAGAAGAAGCAAGACAGAGACAAAGACCGAGAGACAGAGTGAGGTTACCCTGCCTTGTCCCCAGCACCAAGGGAAATCTCCGACTCCAAGGTTAATTAAGCACTGGAAATGAGATCAAGAAGCTTTCCCTTTCCGACTCATTAACCAATCACAACGCTTCTTCAAAACAGTTCAGCACTCATCTCAGAGTGCAGAATAATTGTCTGTCAATGCAGATCAAAAATCAAATCACGCGATAGGCTGGGACTAGCTTCGGCAACAGCCAGAGGCGTGCGCGTGGATGTCCAAACAACAGGCACAAATTACTGTACAGCATGCTAGAAAATGATATGGCATTATTTAGCAATGCAGATAACAAATTTAACCAGTGTGAACTCAAAAGCACAAGATGCCATGACAACAAAGTAATTTCAATATAAAGAATCAATACTGCTCAAAGGGTTTGACAACTGCCGGAAAAATTACAAACCTTGTGGGAGCCGAGGTCTTATGGTCAACTAAGGCTACTCAGCCTCCTCCTGGAAGAGCTTCTTCAAATGCTCCTCCAGCATAATTTCAGAGAAGAAAAGATTTTAAAATGAGACGTGTAATTTTTGAGCATGGTTAAACTACCCCTCTATGTTGACCAATCTCAGCCTTTTTAGTTCAAATAACCAAATATTAAACTAAAAACCAAAGCCGTATTCCTATTTGAAGCGTGGTGGCAAATGCCCTTAAGATTTGAAAACAGCGCTCTGTCCTTTCTATATAAACAATTTCAATAACAACTTGCATGAAGTTCAGGCAGAATGCTTGGGGATTTGAGTCATATTAAGACTCCTCCGATGTTGAACCAGTCACACTTCTAAACCTGCACCCCAACATAACCACCATGTAACACATTTAAATCTGGTGCTTCAGGGTGCTACTGAAGTCCAAATTTACCATTAAATTGATAGTAAGACCATTTCATAATGATGCCCCAATTGTGATTTGATTCTGTCGCTCTGGAAGAAAGTCCACAGTAATTTAAAGGCGATATCATCATATTCTGACCCCAGATCAGAGGTTCCGTCACAGTCACACAGAGTTTTACCAACATGTACTGTTCCACTGACAAGGTCACTGCGTGAACTTCTTTTACACAAGAGCAGAGATCAAAGTCTGAACATCACCACAGTGTACCAGCATGTTACACATACTGAACATGGCCAACACTGTAAAAGGGAAAGAAATATGAAGAGGATTGCTTGACCATCAAATCTGTTCTTAGTTATGAGTTACAAGAAGTTCTGTTGAAAAAAGTAAGAGTAAATACTCTGGTTTATTCCCTTAAACATAAAGTGTGTTTATCATAAACACATCTTTTTTATATTAACAGTTGAATTGTAATTTTTTGGGTCAAGTTTGCATTCATAGCACTATCACTTACAATGGCAGAGTTTAGACATTTCAAACTTTTATCCAGCACTTTTAGCTGTTAACTGTTTATCCAATACTTTTAAACCAAGGTAAAGAAAGGCACTTAGGAGCAGGTGAACGGGGCAGTGGCCATGGATCCCGCATTGATCTGTAACCCTTCAGAAGTCAATCAAGTCAGTCAGATGAAGTCCAGTTACACGCTAGTAACCAAAGTTCGCAGGATATCAGCATCCCTGCCACTGAGGAGGAAGCAGAAGGTAGCACTGAATGGCAGGGCCAGGGGAGCGATGAGAGTAGGCAGCCAAGGGAAGAAAGGAGTGATGGGCAGAAACCCAAAGTGGATTGGCCTAGGGCTAGTGGAGGGCATATGGGTAACTGTTAATTCAGATCTGATAGGCCCATTGGAAGTGCTTGAAGAGACAGTCGAGAATAAGTTAGAGAAAATGGGAGATGTAATTTATGAATATGGCGTGGAAAGGTTTGGGGGTTTTGAGAGTAGGTAAAAAGTTAGCTTTAAAGGTATAAAAGTCAAGGAGACTGATAGGCTCGTCCGAGAGCGAAGGCAGTGGAGGAGGTTTACAGATAGTAAGAGGCATGAATACTGAGCTTTCATTTCTACCATTTATCCAATATTTTTAGCCAACTGTTGTAGTCAAAAGTGTGGCATGAAATAATTGAGTCAATAATATTTTCCTTATATTAGTATCAGACCTCTTCAGAAAGTGAATATATCATCCCCTGTGCTTGCTGGGCTGCAGCTCCATCCACAAGAGTCAGTGCTTAGAAAAAATATTATTTCTGCATTCATCACACTGTCAGAAATTACAAGGAATGACTTTGTACCTACTTGGCTGAGAGACACTGAGTTTTGTGCTAGAATACACTAATTTTGTTTGCACTGTATAATACTTAAGAAAGAACTCCCTGTAGTATTAGTGTGTGACATGCAGAATAAATGGAAGAAGAGAAAATTTCACAATGACTTCCATTGTATAACCTCATTTAACAATGCGGTTTGCCATACATGATTTATAGATTCTAAATGTATGAGAACCGGGAAATGGGATGTACTCGATATTGTTATTCAGACTCAGAAAGCTATGCATGAGTAAAACAGGATGTGGATTTAAATAAAAAGAGAAAAAGCAGTGAGGTAAAAGGGCAAACCATGGACTAGATAAATTCACTGCCGTCTCTCTCACACACCTCTCTGCTGTTGTTCATTTGTCTCAATTAGTGAACAGCCATTCAGGATGTTCAGTCTGTAAATTCATCCCACCCAGCCATCTATTTGCCTTACGTTTTCTATTTTTCCTCTTTCTGCCTCTTTATTTTTTTATTTTGCTTTAATTTTGAGTGGCATAAATGTCTTACACTGCCTGAACACAGTTACTGAGATTATCACAACGGAAATAAGCAAAATATGATTATTTCTGAATGAAAGTCAAAATGATATCTCCTGAATATTTTGCTTTTGAAGATGACAAACTTGCAGAGGAGGGACTATCAGATGTCACAGGGCCGTGGCTGAATGGATGTACTTAGGAGATGGCAGTCTGCCACATTCTGCAGCTAAAATAAGAATCACATTAATCTTCAAGTACAATAAACGCAGC
The DNA here is from genome assembly GCA_036024295.1 of Nannoperca obscura. NCBI lineage: Eukaryota > Metazoa > Chordata > Actinopteri > Centrarchiformes > Percichthyidae > Nannoperca > Nannoperca obscura. The sequence continues at coordinate 18,954 of JAVQJL010077837.1, forward strand.
AATTTGACTTGGTGACATTGATGCAGAAACATATTGACACAGTTCACTACAAATGGACTCGCACGCAACACAGTCCTCACATAAAGAGCAAAGGGACACATTCTTTAATGCTCCACTGATATTTGCATTTCATTGTGAATGCAGTTTGTGGGTGGTGGTTTTAAATTGTGTGTCTGAGCAATCATAGAAAAAATGTTCTCTCTCTCTCTCTTGCTCTTTTTCTCTATAATGAAAAACAGAAGCAGCAGCAGCTGGGTGGTCAACTGTTGTCCTTCACATCCCAGTGACCAGCTCACACTGATCACCGTGCATTACTTTATCAAGGCTTGACGCAAGCACGCACACACTCAATGACAAAAAAATACCTGTACAATAACAGCACTACAGATGGTGTTAACAATGACAAAAATATAACATTATATGAATCACAATTTGCTGCATTGCCATATTTCAAACAGGTGCTGCTTTTACGTTTTTCATCCTCTGCCTTCACAACTCTCGTATGCTGGCTTTAGGCTCAAATCAGCATCCAACCCTAAAGACAGGTGTAATTGATTGGCTGCATTCCATTAAGGTGGAGAGGCCTCCCGGGACACTTAATGGAACAGAGCCATCGTTAATGTTAGTAGTTCCACCTGTGCTGTTTCCTGCTATGACAAGTCAAAAGGTCTATTGCCAGACAAGAACATGGATACTGGATGATTTGGCAAAACCCCAGGATTATGTTAAATTAAGTTTTTGTTTTAGCTGGTTGTTTTGTTGTTTACGTCCAATTCCAACGATGTTTAAAATTAAAAAAATAAATGTACTAAAGTGAATGTAGGAATCATCAGGTGGTCAGAAGTACAACTACAAATGAATGCTAATGTTGCTCTGTTTTTGCTTGATGTGTAAAAAAGCAACTGTTTTCTAACAACTTCGCCATATTAGCTCTTTTTAAGCGATGTCGTGCAAAAAAAAAAAATTTGTTGCAAAATTGGAATAAGGAAAAGATTGTGGTTGTGGCAAATGGTTAAGGTATGGCAGGCAACTAAACCATGAAACATTATAGTATGGTGTGAGAGTGAACAAAGCTCTTCTATACTGCATGAAAATCCAGTGTGCTACACATTCATCCATCTCTTTACCTCCACACCCTTTCCGGCTTGTTACATAAAGGGGGTACAGTCCTCCTCCGCATTTTGTGTTGGACTTTATTCATAAATACACATATCTACTCAGCCAGAATCACAAGTCAGGCTGGCCAAGGAGAGCACCATCGTCTGTATGTTAATTTAGATGCTTTGAATTCACCTTTTTTACCAACATAAAGCTTTGGTGTCAGTCGCTGACTCTTATGCGCCTACAAAAAGCAATGAGTCCACACAAATAAATCAAGCAGTGAATGCAAATTTGAAGGATAAGTGCACTCGCACTTCTTTTTCTTCTTTTGTCTCTTGAACCACAGACTAGTTTACAAATTGACTTGCTTTGTGCCGCATGATATCTGGGTACTAATATGAAAAAAAGTCTGCAGTCGTTTCTCAACACTGTTCCGAATATGATCAATATGACAGATATGACATCTGTCTAATATGTGACTTAGCTCAGTGTAACCATTTTCAACAGGTGTCCCCCATTAGATTTTTCTGGCCAGGATAGAATTGTAAATGAGATAAACATAATTGTCTCTCCAGGCCCACAGTGAAAGTTGAATGTCTCTATTAATGTCCTATGGGGAAAGGAGTGTGTTTGTGTGTGGTAAGGGGGGGGGGGGGGGTCCCCCATGCAGATTATTCAAAGTTCTTTCTCCCCTCGACACATCATTGTAGTCCCTCCAGCAAAGACCATTTTATTGTTTGTATGTGTAAAGTGTGATATTGCTCATTAATCTTTCATGCTCTGTCTGGGTGGTTCTGTCTGTGCACAGACTTTGTGTACGTATGTGCGTGTGCGAATACAATGTGCCCACAAATGTATATATATGTATATATATAATATATGTGTGGAGGGCACTTTGTTTGTGGTGTGAAACTGATGTCTTGGTTGGGTGTCACATCATTTAAGTTCCAACCTGACCTTTTACGTCCCCATTGGACGAAGCCCTCTGGGGATTAACCAATCAGGAAGCCCCTGCTGAGCCGAGATAAAATCAGCCTCACCAAGCTGCCAAGTGATCAGAGAGAATCCATCTCACACACAAACCCACATACACAAGCACAATGATCAAGCTGTTCGAACCTATTACATGTCTGTGTGTATGTGTGAGGAAAGATTAAGAAAAAAGAGCTTCATAAAGGCAACAAGTCATATCCCCTGCAGTGCATACTGTCACTTTTCCTTTCATTCTCTCTCTGTTTATATACTCTGTACTCTTCTAATGTTCACTCACTTCTCAATCTTTCTGAAATTGCAAAGTGCATTTCCATTCACCTGTTTTTTGGGGTTTTTTTGCAGTTTCAATTAGAGCATAAAAGAACCTGACAAAAGATCAAAATATCCAAAGCTTTTCCTCTGTGGCTGTTGATGCAAAAACAAAATGCAACAAAGTGCAATGGAAACAGACTTAGCGTATAAATCATGACATGATACTTCCATCATGTTTTCTACATGGTTTCCACAGTTTGAGGTTTGACTGTTTGACTGGTTTGAGGTTTATTTGAAGTGATAATATGAGTGATAGAGTAGAGAATTACTTTTTAAAACTTGAATTTTATTTGTTTGATATGCTGTGTTTTTGTAAACACAGATAGAGTCTGAGTAAATCCTACATTCATACATGCAGAATAATGATTGTGATTATACTTCACTCCATCAGTGTACTGTTTCTGACTTCACAGTAATCACCTTAAATACAGTGAGCTACTGTAATGCTGTAGTGCTGGAAAGCATATAACATTAAACCACATACTACTGCAACAGACAATCATAACACAATGCAACATTTTAACAGTAATCAAAAGGAGAGAAATTGCATTTTTAACCCTTTTATTTCATTTCCATCACTGCCGTACATTTTAAATAATTATGTCGCAGTGCGGCTCACCTTGGGTATTGTTGTTAAAATAACGGAAAAATGCATGAAAATGCATGCTGATTCAGTGATCTGTACTTTGAGTAATAAGCATAGAAACTAAGCTAATATGATGTGGCTATGTTCTGAAGACTAAACATGTCATTTAGTGGTTTTAGTGTTTCTATAGAAACACTTAATGGAAAACCACTATCAAAAATGATCAAATATTCCCACATCAACAGATGACTTTGCTGTGTTCAAAATGTCCACAGAGTAGATGTTTTTTTTTGTAAACCTACTGGTACATCAACTTAATACAGGCACACTATTCCAGGAAATAACGTAAAATGCGATGGGATTTAAAAACTGAAATTGCAAGGGTACAGTTTTTGCACTTGTTGTTAAAAAGGTACACAAGATAAAGTTGAGCCTGAGGCAGCCACCTCTCCTCTGGCTCATTTTGTTGCTTTCCCTCTTTCCCTGCCTCTCCCGTCCTCCCAGTTCTAATCCCTGTTATCTATTTGATTGACCAAACCCTTTAATCACATAGCTATCTCGAGAATGGAAATGGCAGTGGCTAGATAATTAGCTGCTAGATAATGGATGCCTTTTTTTCTCCCCCCTCTAACAGCCATCCTCTCCTCCCTCGTTCACTGGTCATTCCTGGAACAAGTTTATAGTTAATTGACTATTCATCACAAGCCATCTGATGCTTGCCGGGAGTTGCTTGCACCAACATTTTCCCCACTTTTCCTTCCTCGCGTACAGATACACAACACCATAAAGGTGGGAATGAGCAAGCACGCTCACGGTTAACATTAAACACACACGCGCACAAATACACGATTGTGCACACAAGTATAACCACATTAAACTCACATGCATGTGCATCAGCATAAGCATTCCCCTATAGGCCAGCTCATCCACATTCACACAGAAGGTAGCTACTCATTTAGTCAGTTTAGAGCTCGATTAGGTGAAATGAATCTGCACTATGTGACACGTTCAAAGATCAGATTGTTATAAAAGTGGGTGACAGAGCATTATCTTTACATTAGAAAATTACAGTTCTAGCTCTAAACATCAGTGGACTTGTGTACTTCAGTTATATTGTTGTGATTGTTTCATATTTCGATTTTTAAGTTGCTTTTTATTTTCTTTAATCTTCTTTTAGTCATGCTGCCCAGCTATCAGCCACCAGCCCTGAAAGAGAGTTTGCTCTTGTGATCCAATGTTTGTTCCATTTCGTTCCCCATTAAAAGGCTCATTTGAAGTTTTTCCGTGTCCACTTGAGGGGGATGACTGTATCGTTAGGGGTTGATGTGACCTGACCTTCTTTTGTAAAGCACTCTGTAGACAGAGTGCTAAATTATGAGGACTTTTTCAAAGTGTAAAAGTTTATTTCGGTGGTTTTTTGTTGTTGTTAGTTTTATGTTGGTATGGTTGGTTTAATGTTGATTTTGTTGTTCTTGTATGGCTGTTTCAGGTTGTTTTACATGGGGTGGTTGGTTTTATGTTGGTTAAATGTACCCAGCGTTTTCCACGATCCTGGGGAAATAGGTGACATATTTTGCTGCATGTCAGTATCCGTCGGTGATTCCTGAGTTTATATTATGGTCTTTTAATCAGAATATTAAATATTTAGATACATACCATACATTTTGTAAGGTTAAGCCATTTAAAATAGGTCTGACAATGCCACTGGGTTACAGGAAGGTTTTTTTTCCATCAAGTATTGTCAAGTGATCCTTCATCATGAACCAGTTTTTTTTCTTTTTTTGCCATCAGCCAAACAGAATGACGTTCGCATTTATCCCCAATTAAAGTACAAGACTGGAAGCTACAAGATAAATTGCCTCCTAATCGGGCAGGTGGGTTGCAAAGACTCTGGGCGTCAGAAGACTTTAGATCATTCCATTTATTACCAAGTTGATTTAATCAGCACTGCCCGCTGATTTGATGAATTGCTCTAATAAGCTGCTTGGTGAATTGTTCATCTTTAGGGAAAGACACAGAGTTCAAAAAGTCTTTTAATACTGCCAACACAGATAAATAAATGTAGGCTTTAAAAGTGAAAGCAATGGATATAGAATGCAGAGAAACACGTGAGATTATGAAAGAGAAAAAAATCATGAATATGTAAACTATGTAAGTATAAGTGAAAACTAAGAAGAGGGAAAGTGAGAAGTGGACCTCCTGGTAAAACATAAAATCTGCAGATTCTATTGCACAGGAAGTTGAAACTTGAGTTAAATATATATATATATATAAAAAGTACTTAAGACTAAAGTGGTGCATTTTACACTCAAGAACTTTCAATAACAAACAAAACACATAACCTACATATGTGCACTGGTGTCATTTAAACTTCAGTGAGGCTGCTGATCAAAAACAAACCAGGACAGCAGCTTGTTAACTTACTCCATCATCCAATTTATTAGCACAGAACACAGCAAAGGACAGTATGTCCAAGGCTTTATGCTCCAAATACTCTTTTTTCATGCCTAATTTACACATACAGATGATTAATGAAACAGTAGCAGTTGTCACATGAGCTCCCCAGTGATTGTGTGTGTGTGTGTGTGTGTGTTTGTGTGTGCGTGTGATGCTCTGGCACCAAGACAACCCACAGACTGTGGTGAGAATTCATGCAGAGAGAAAGTAGTGTGGGGTGGTGGAGGTCTGTCCCATCTGTCTCCCTCAAGAGCACAGAGCATGCACACGCACGCACATACACACACACACACACACACACACACACACACACACAAAGAAACACACAAATAAGTCATTTATTTGATGGGAAGCTTTGTTTTAGTTAGTACCTGTATTTATGCATTATTCAGTTTTTCTTTTAAGCCAAACTGTGTGACAAGTTGACAAATTTAATTTTCTATTTGATCTATTTTTTAGCAAATTTAATCGGAGTCGCAGCCTTTATTTACAGTGATTAATTATGTATGTGCTTTTTCTCTTTGAAACAATACATTGGGCCCATGTTTGTTCACATGGGAACTGTTTAGATTTGCTATTTGTCCTTGTTAAACTGATGTGAGTCTTGGGAGGAAAGGTTACTTTGAACTAAACTGACATTGTGTGTGTGAGTGTGCACACTGCTCTGTGTATTATTAACAGACCTTCCAGGGATTGGGAAAACCAGTGTTTTGTCGTGTCCAATCATAATCAAGTGTTACATTAAAACATGACCTGTAAGCCTCTACAAAAACTAGAATCTTAATCACCTTTTACATCTAGTTTAATGGTGTACATTTGGTGATTTTAATGATGATTGTCTTCCGTGTGTAGTCACAATGCTGCAGCTACTAAACCCACTGGGTACTCTGAGTTTGCTGTCCCACCTAACGTGTTTCATGCAGTCCAAACTCTTGTGCTCGTTTAGCAGTAAATCACCTACGACCATAAACTGCCAAGGAAGCAATAAACAATCTGTACAGGCAGCATATATAATTATGTAAGATCATTAGGTAACCATGGTAACACATATGTGCGTCACCAGAGAGTATTTTCAGGTAAGGTTTGTTGTTTAAGGCAGTGTTTAAGACGGGATTGTCAGGGAGGTGGTAAAATGGGCCAAGCAGAACTTTTCTAGGAGGTCGCGTTCTGCTCCATCCAAGGGAAACAATCAACAAGACAAAATAATATAAAAATCATGAGAAATTATTTTAGACACACTATATTAGAAATATAACAAAGAGAGAGTGACAATCAAAGATGAAGATGTCAGATATCTAAATGGATCCTACTGATGGCTCCGTCTCTGATTCGGAGGCTGTAGTCGACTGCTGGCTAGCTACAACATACTGGGCTAGAACACAAGATTGTTAATGGACCGACAGGCTCCTCACTCTGTTGGTCTTTTTGAACACCAAAAACATGCAATCCTCGCTCACGTTTTAAAAATCAAAGCAAGTGCTGGGGGAGTTTTTTCCTCTCCAACACTTGCATACACCGGTTTACAATGCACGTTTACCAGCCAACAATTCATTTGTTGTTGGGCTTACTCATAAAATAAATGTTGCATACAGCGTGTAAAATCTAACAATAAGAAGCCTGCTAACAGCTTTGACTTATTGGGGTCAATTGGGCACAGGGAGGTTACAGTTCATGTTTTAAGGGGTACATGTGTGATGTAAACAATGTGGTCAAAAGTCTATACACTGTTACATTATGACCGTGTGGAATAAATAGCCCTGCCGTGAATGTAAATGTGGGTATGTGACCTTGTCCCCGAGACGTAAGGAGATAGTGCCTTCCTGTTTTAAGTGCATGGACCTAATGCACTCAAGTGATAATGTCACAGATGTTGCTGAACTTTCGTGCCTACCCAAACATCCTCGCTTACATGTCAGGTCTAGCACCTGAACTCTCTACAACCTCTGAGTGACACTGCACACAGACCGACACACACCTTCAGGTATGTGAACACACTCCCACAGTGTGAAGTGACCTGAGTCACACAGGGAAGGCAGCATCGACATTAGAGGGTTGTGATGGGGGTTCTTGTCAGAGAGCCTGTTCTCACATCTGTCTCTGTTTTGACCTCTCTCTATGCTCTGAACTCTTTACTGGCCACACACATGCACATGCATGCAGCTAGCTGGCAACTGAACCTATTAGAAATGACGGCCACAATCATGCAGGAATACGACAACGCCTCGCACGCTGCCACACGCACACGCACAATTCTGTCTTCTTTGACAATTTCAAGAGCAATTAGTCCGTCCATGACACAGTGGTTTGGCAGCATATCGGAGTGTGGCTCAGAACCAGAGGAGAAACACTGCTAGCTAATGATGTGGATCTAGGGGAAGGATCGCCTGTGACTTTGGCCAAGACTCGCTTAACATGCTTTCTTTCTACTTCTATTCAAATAAAGGTTGAAGGTTTGCATTCACGCCCAATTGACTCAACTCTTCCCACTGGCTGTGTCCCCGGCCACTGTCACATTATGTGTAATGTACGTTACCAAAAGTCATGTTTGTCGTAAAACATTCTTAGAAAAGATTGTAATGACTAATTCTCAAAAACATTTTGTATAAATCCATGATTAATAAACTGAAAATGTACCTTCAGAGAATCCTACAGATTCCATGGTATTAGTTACTGGTCTGAAACAGCAAGTCTGGGGTATTAACATTAATGGGTGGTAGTCGCTATCGACATCGCTGACAGGAGGAACAGACAAAGTTCAGGTACAGCATTATAGTATCAGAGACACATGACAGCAAACCTGGAAATTCACGTAGTAGAGGGAAAAAAAGAGCAGCAAATTGGTTAAAAAAGAAATTATAGTGCTGGTTTTAATTAAGTTGATGACATGTACTGTAAGACTGTGATGAGAAATCTAGCAGTTGAGGACAATTATAGCTGCTCAGCTAGTGACACCTATGTCAAGGATTTGACCATTTATAACTAATTGTTACACGGTTAGCTTTGGCGGACGAGGCCCTGCTCTTTGAAGGAGCTCTCAGAGAATCTGAACATCAACGGGGATTCTGCTGGGGGAACCTTATTAAACACATACATGAAATTTACATTTTAGTTAAATCAAAAATACCACACTTTTTCATGAACTTAGTAGAATAGTAATGTGAAGTTATAATGGCCATACTATATGTGATTGGATGTTACCAGTTTAAATCTGCCAATTTCAGAAATGACAAACATATTGTTCGTCACAGCATGCAAAGGAACAATTTTTATTGATGGGCATACAAATGTTTAGAACATAAAAAGGACAAAGCAGTGACACATGTAGAATTAGGATTTGTAAAGAATTACAGCAGCTGAAGATAAACGATGTGATCAATTGATATGATCATGGATATTTAACCGTGGCACAAGCTCAGCTGATGACTTGGTCAAAACTGCAAAAAGCGTTCTAACAACACAGGAAATCTTAAAGGTCAACTTTAAGTTTAAACACAGCATGACACAGTCCCATCAGGATACTAACAGGAGAATGTCTTACTTTTTTTCCACAAAATCAGCTGGTTGGTCCACCACTTTGATCAAGACAACTATTTAATGGATTACCATGACATTTGTCCTGTGTATGGTCTCTTAGAGGATGAATCCTAATGACTTCGGTGATTTAGTGGTTTAGGATGTGGTCTTGAGTGAAATGTCTCCACAACTAATTGATGATTTGCTATGAAATTTGATAGATGAGTTCATGGTCCCCTCAGGTTGAATTGTAATAACTTTGGTGACCTCTTAACCTTTCATCTAGTGCCACCATCAAGACAAAATATTAATTTGTCCAATACTTTGCTTTATGACCAAATTCCTGCAAAACCATCAGCCTCTTTGCTACCCTGCGCTAATTAGCAAATGTTAGCATGCTAATACGCTTAGCTAAGATGGTGAATATGATGAATGTTACACCTGCTAAACATGAGCATGTGAGCATGCTGACATTGGCATTTAGCTCAATGCATCACTGTGTTAAATTCGGCCTCACAGGCTATGTATCAGTCATTATTTGGTAAAATGTTATTCACTGGCCAGAAAGGGGTGTGTGTGTGTGGGTGTGGGTGGGGGGGGGCAGTATCCCCCTTCATTCCCTAGTGCACACTAGATATAAAAAAATGAATGTCTTGAAAATAATTCACAACGTTTAATAAATAATCTAATAGTTATCAAATTTATCTAAAATATTAAACAAAAACATAAATTATAAATCTAATGAGGCTATACATATTATTATGTTCTAATATGACTGATGCTCCACTGGAGACCAGGCATGAAGGGATTCACATCAGGGACCTAAAGCTCAATACTTTCAATTAGTTTATGTTTTATACATTTTCCTCAACCCACCCTCTGTTTATTCGCAGTCTGGCAAAGGCATCCATTTCTTATTTGGCACCACCTGAGAAATCCCACTAAGCTAAAAACATTTTATTAAAAATTTACATACTAATTGAAGCGGCATAAAAGGGTTGACAGACACCTCAGCCCTTAGTGGGGGATTGGAGATTAAGACCTCAGGAAGCGAGCCGTGGAAAGTCTGCTTTCCTTCTCCCTGATGTGTACGCAGCATCCTCAAAGATGAACGGCAAGAGCCGTTACCACTTGTTGTGTCACATAACTCACACGCCGGCTACGCTTGGCACATACAGGGCAACGTGGCTGTTGTCTGAAAAAGGAGCCGACGAGGACAGAAGATGAAGAGCTTGGAGGAAGAAGGAAAAAGGCACATCCCTGAACACGTGGCGAGTTGAAAAATGAACAAGTGAGTGGCACCACAGCGTGAACCCAGAGGAAGTTATGGGAGCAGCAGGCAGATCAGTGGCTTTCCCCCCGTGGCAGATTACACAGAATACACACAATGAGAGACAGGAATATGGCAGCGTCTCACTTTTTCTCCCCTAATTATCAGATGCCATATTGGCTCTCTTCAGGAAGAGAGGAGGTAATTTTGTTTCTGAGTCCTTTTGGGAAATTAATTCATTTTACTAAAGTGACTTGGTAATTACAGTGACATCAAGGTTAATTGCCAAATCTGTATTGCTTTGGAGCCGTCAACGTCAAAGAAATCTGTTCTCTAAACACTCACCAGTAGACAACAGACCACACAGGCGCACACACATAGCCCAATTTGGGTTTGTGTGTGCTTTTTGTCTGAACAAAAGCCTACAGTCGTGTGCAATAAAACAAGCCCACACACACACAAAGAATACCACATTATGAAGGCTTTAAAGATGTTAGCGCTTCATGACTGAAAGAAAACAGTAAACAAAGCAAAAGGTCAAACGACTGAATAATACCACAGATGAAGAGAGCTACAAATAAACTCTTCGATACCCATTTTTAGATTTAAATATACATGCGATGGGCCACCTGTGATACGGCGTAAAAAAACATTAATTTTAATGGTGAAGTCTTTCATCAGCTGATTACAATGCGATCTTCCTCGGATGATGAGCTTTGTCCGCGGCTTACTGTTTGCAGAGGAAGGCCATAAATTCACCCAGAAAAGTTTATTAGCAAAACAAGGCAAAGCCATCTGGGTGAAAAACTTGGTAATCATTATTACAGAACAGAACTCATTTGTTCTCCAGAGCCCGAATCAACAATAAAAAGACATGGTCCTCATTACCGGATCAGAATAAGGTGCCAACTCCTGTAGTTGAAATATGTTTGTTGAAAGTTGTGTGGAAAGCCCAAGTACAGCATGCTCCACAAATATAACTGCTGATTTGCAATCCCCCTTCTTACCCTTTTATCCTTGAATAATTTGAATTAAATTATTTTGCCTAATGTTGGTGCCCCTGTGCTGCTGCACCCTAATCAACGTACACTTTGATGTCTTCTTTAATGCGTGTGGGCTTTTTGGTTTGTTTGTGCTGCTTGCCGAGCTGCTCGGACGGTTTCCTCTATGTTGCCGGCTCTGACATCAGCCCCTAAATAAGGGATGCAACAAAAGAAAAAAAAGAAAAAGATGACTTTATTCATTCCTTTCTCTTGTGAACCAGAAATGCTGCAACATGACCGGCACACCCATTACATTCTATGTCTGGTAATCAAGTACAATTAACGGTAATTTAACAATCCCTGACAACTTAACAACAGCGAGTCCTGCCACGACGTGCTTTTTAGAGTTTTTAAGGACGCTTCAAAGAACATAGCACTAGCAGAGTACACGCAGGATGCCAAGAAGTAACTTAAATGTTGTGAATTTATTGGAGGCTCAGTTCATCCAAATATTCAGATCCCACAGCCAACATCCGTCCTGTGTCTTTTCCATCCTGACAACAGGTGCTGCATCAGCCAGACAGGATGTTCCTGGATGTTGTGGGAATCCCTCAGGCCTCAGTCTCCTGCTTCCCTGCCGCAGCTGCCAACAAGCAGACGTACAAAAGAATATATTGACCAGACAATGACACACAAAATTCCACTGTGTCTATTTGCTAAATATATATATATATATCTGTGAAACATAAGATGAAACGAGAATATAGGTAGTTCTGACACTAACATTTTGCCAATGTCTGTTTGTATGAATTAATCAAGCTTTAAGGTTTTATGCGCAACACTGAGGATTTAACACCAGAGATGCATTTTTAAAAATAAATAAATAGCATCTGTGTTAGAACTGCTATGTTCAAACTCACATGCTAAAAGAGCTTTTTAGAGTCACATCTGGCAGGGGTGGGATGGTTCCCAATTGGATCCAACTTTGATATTTGACACACACACACACACACACACACAAACGCATGCACTCACACACGCATTAATTGTTAGTTGTTTAGTTGATTAAATTTTGGTGGCAGTCTTTTATGTTTCACCTGCTTTATAAATGTTATCTTAATTTACAAATAGCCACCTATCCCTCCGTGCTCTGGTACTTCATGTTTAAGCATCAACAGTTCCCCAAAATGTCAGGATTATTTAATCTGATTGTACCCCACTACTTAAAATAATAAATGCTGACCTTCAAAGTTGTGTGACCGTACCGATATCCATCATGGGAAGAATAATCACGGTTAAAATGACAACTCTTCCCAAAATAAACTCTCTGTTTGAATTATCCCAAGCCAATCCACTAGTCTTTTAGATCAATTTAGAAGCACGCCACATTGCCTTTAACTACACACATTACTTGTGTATATGACAAATATAAACCTCTGAATGCTTTGACTGAAAGACCTTCTGATACAACATAACATTGATATTGACAACGCACTCACATTACCCTTGATATAGGATATCAAATCAATCAAATGTTTCCATTAATTTGTCAAACTTTAGTGTCTCTTTTTAGTGGTTCAACACTTTACATGATTGCATTTAATTCCTTTTATTTAAGCAAAGTGGTCCTCTGTGTGCATATTCAAATTAATGCCATAAAATGGAAATATGGACACTATTATTTAAGCAGTATATATGATGTGACATTACTGAGTTCATCTTTCTCTTTTCTCTTTATTGCTTACATCCACAATCCATAATGTTTCCAGTTATCATGTAGATCTGCATTAAATTTGCCAAATAAATAATTAGCTGTGTCTAAAATACTAAACCCGGGAGTTCACAGTGCTTGTGCAGCTCTTGACCAATCAGAGAACAGCTCGAGGCCAGTTGATCCTTGATCAATGATGGGTCTTGATTTGCTCATTAAGCGCAGATGTGAAGTCTAATTAGGCTCACCAGTCTCAATTGGTGTTGTATCAAAACACACACACACACACACAAACACCCCAGCCACCCCCGGACAACCTGAGCTTCCTGAGTGATCAATGTCTCTGTCATCCAGGGCTGTGTCCGGGGCACCAGGCAGGGCCGGTGAGCCTCTGCGGCCAGGCTCGGGGCTGACATTAGCGGACACAGGGTGAGTGATGTCAGCCTGCTACTCCCGGGGGGCAGCAGAGGCAGGGGATCTGGCTCGGCCCAAAGCAGTGGGCTCGGAGAAAGGTCACTGCTCAGCCTGGTGTGATTAATAAGACAAGAAGCTGAGTGTCCCCAATGCCATTATCAATATCCGTGGCCACCAGCCGCCCTAACTGCATATGCAGTAGGAGTCACACACATGCACACAGAAGGAATCTAAAAAAAGAACATGGATGTAATGATTCAGATGCACACACACAAACCTAGTTAAGCATTACTGGCGTGCTTTGGTCTTAGTCCCATTTGCTCGTTAATGTGAGAGGTCAGCTATCAATTAGATCATATTTATTCACAACAACAGCTCTGACTCAACCTGATTCTGGTAATGACTCACAGCGAACAAATCCGAGAGGTGAAAGTCTGGGACTAAAATGTCAGCACAGCCTCGGCGACAAACATGACATTTAAACAGACATCTGTTTCGCTGTTCTGTTTCCCCACCAACCAAAAATATTTATCCTAACCACAGTTATCCCATGTAAATCAGGGGAAGGGAAAATTCCCACTTGTATCAGAAAAGACTGCAAGCCATTAAAATAGTTCTGCATCCTTATTTCCATGCACTGTACTGCCTCTCCCTAAGCTCGGGAAAAGTCGAAACAAACTGATTTGGACATCAAAGCATGTGAAAGAAATCCGAAGTTTACAAAGACAGCAGAAACTCCCCTGTGCAGCTTGACTGTTTTATTTCGCTCCTATCCATCCTTTTCAGCTCTCAATCCTCCTACATTAGCTTTTAGTTCAACCCATCAGCACCAACGAGCAAATCTTGCTTCCTTAAATCAATTAGTCTCCGCATGTTCAGTGTAACTAATAGCCCTGCTGAATCCTAGATTAAATATGCTAGATACAAGCAGAGTATGAAGCAGGATAGTTAAGATAATTAAGAGTGATAAATCCGTGAGAGGGGGAGAGAGGGGGAGGAGGAGGGTAGGGCGAATTTCATTGAGCCAAGAGTAAGGGAAAGAAGAGAAGACGCGGGAGGTCAAGATGGGACAGTTTAATGGGATAGGAGGCCAAAAGAGGAAGAAAAAAAAGAAGAGGAAGAGGAAAATAAAAATGATGTGTGAATGTGAGCTGGAGAGCCGGTAATGGAGAGGGAGTTGTATTCAGCCTCGCCTCGAGCGGCCCAGATGGCAAGGGCTTGTCTTCGTCTAGCCCTCAGAGCATTTGGCAGCAGCTACTCTTCACTGCTGGCTACTGTACATCTCTCTCTCTCTCTCTGTCGTAGGAAAGTCGCATTAGCACGGGTCCGTGAAAGATTACTCCACATTTTCACACTCCACAATGTCTTCCGTTTTAACACTCTGACCTCAGTTTCACATTTTTCGCATCCAGGTGTACAGTGCGGCGCGCTGCATTGATGTCTCCTTCCGTGCTTTGCTGCTTGTTCCACTTCAACGTAAATCAACCTTTTTATTTATAGATAACTGGATACGCTTGCACTCCAAGAAAACATTTTTCAAAAGGTACGCAACTGAAGCCTACACGCCAAAATGTTTAACACACTTATAGAAGTGTTGTCAGTGTATACAGCTTCAATTTTTAAAAGGCAGTGAAATAAAATATACATTTCCAAGCTCTTTCTTTGTTTCTTTCTCTCCCTGTGGTATATGCTCTGCTGTCTCTCCTTATGTCAAATATATGTTGGAAAAAAAGCATTTGGGAGGATTCATATATCAAAATATTCCTCTTTTCCTGTGAAATGTTAAAATATTCGACATGACTCCTGCACTCGGAGCCATACACATACATTTATGTAGTAGCACTTTAGTATGTATTTCTCAATACATTCCTATGGTTTTTAGAAAGAAGCATGTCATTTGGCAATAATTATATAATTATTGCCTAGCGAGAGTATTTTTAGTCAGTATGTCAGCTGAAAATGAAAAAAGTGCAGGAATAATTAATACATATTTACTTGAGCTTAAATTTAGTATTTCTTTTAAAGAAGCTATTGCAGAAAAAAATCAACAACTGCTTATATATAAAGTCTCAATAAAAAAGACTCAAGCCTTTCTCTGCATTGTCGCTATAATTAGTCATTACATTGTTCTTTCTAGCTTACTTTCTAGGAAAGTATTAGGAAAGGATTGTGAATAAGTGAAATAATATAAAATAACTTGTATTTATCAAATCAATTGTGATTCGGGGTAACCAGCTAACCCCTACCATATAAACCGCAATTGCTCATTAACTTGTGAAATGCATTAGCTCTGTCAGAGCCCCAGCATGGGTGCCTATGAATTGTACAGAAGGTGGTAGCTAGCTCCAAATTGCTGTGGCTCTCCAGAGACTCTGTGCTATCATACTGTAGCGTCCTGCTCTCACACAGCGACAAGATGTTATTTCACTTTACTCGTATCTTTATTACGAAACAATACACAGGCTCCTGTAGGCCGGGGCCAACGCCAAAACAACAAAA
>JAVQJL010077840.1:0-17089 GCA_036024295.1 Nannoperca obscura
ACACACACACACACACACACACACACACACACACACACACACACACACACACACACACACACACACACACACACACACACGTGTCTCATACCATTCAGCAGGTGCTCCGGGAATGCCGCTGCCAGCAGAGGGCACCATGACGGCGTTTCTCTCCTCTGTCAGAGTCAGGCGCCACTCCAGCAGCTGGGCCTCCCTCTCCATGTCATCCTCTGTCTTTTCTGTGCGCACACCGCTCAAACGTTAAAACACTAAATATAACAATTTATTTAATTTATAGCTGTATACCACTACAACCCTGAGAGTTACAGGAACAGAGGAGTGTTTTGTTTTGCATGTTTCTATGAATGTTTGTGTGTGCGCGCGTGTGTGCATTACCTGCTTTGCTGACCAGGTTCTGCAGGTGCTGGTCGAGGTATTCCTGTCGGTTGGTGAGAGCAGCTAACCACTGCCCCCGCAGACGCTCCAGGTCTCTCTCCTATACAACAAACCAGTCAGTGAATTATCCTCGGCTTCAGTTCGCCTCCAAGTCAAGCTGAGACTGGTTGTAGCAGCAGAGTTGTATTAAACTGGTCTACCTGATAACTGTCCATCTCGTCTCCTTCCTGGTTTGCTGTGGTGTTTCTGATCTCCACACAACCCACTGACACTGCCAGCAGTATTTCTGCTATCAAAGGCATGGTGCCGGAGTCCTGAACGGAACGCACGTCCACCTGGATACGTCTCGACTGACCCTGGAGATGCAGGGGGGGGGTACGACACAGACGTTCAGAAGCCAGTTCCACCCACTGTGACCAGGTGACTGTGGTTGTTTTGTCATCCCTACCTGCCGAAGCTGGAAGATTCCCCCGGTCCGCACATCTCTAGCAGGAACCACTTCCACCGGGACAAAGTCTCCGTTCTCGTTTATCTCCAGGATTTGAATCCACAGCTCCAGGCGACGCGTTACCTCACTCCACCTGAAAACACCAACATTATTGGCACATCTGGGCAACACCAGCGCACATTGGCTTTTCCTAAGTTGCTGGAAAGCTAGTCAGAGGTGACTGTGTGCGTCTACCTGTCTCGTAGTGTGCGTGTCTTGGCCTGGATGATGCTGAGGTCCCACAGGGCGGGGTTTCTCCCTGCATCAGCCTGTCTGTGTCCAAACACCTCGATGGCAACTGCCCCTTCAGTCAGGTATTCGATGAAATCCTCTGTTATTGACACGGCCAGCTCCTACAGGATCGAGGAAAGATCAGTGTTATTCCAGCAACTTATAAATCGCAACTCCCCCCGCCACCTTTTATATAAATACTTAAACCCATTAAATCCTCCGCCCCAGGCTTCACCTTGCAGCTGTCAAACACCACCATGCAGTGTGGGTCCTTGGTGCTGGGCGACGAGGACGATGGGTCTACTTCAGGGGCCACGATGATGGGCTCAGGCTGGTCCCAGAACGCATACTGACAGAAAACAAAGTTGGACAGGTACTGGGGAAGACCAGTGGCCTGCAGGATCTTAATCTGTACAGGAGACACAGGTCAAGGAGTAATTTAAACATACCGTTATCATAATCTACACCAATGTAGTCACACTCTCCTGGAATGATTTTCAACAGCTGACAGATCCAGGTCTGAATAACCTTACCATACAGACCAGTTTGCGATCCTGGACTTCAGCGTCCTGGTTGTAATCGGGATCGTCGCCTCCAGCCATGTTGTCCTCCAATCCCCCTCCAACCCTCACCACCTCCACATGAAGACGCCCTGCCACCTGACCACAGAGGAAAACATCTGTACTCCAGCCACAGCTAGAAAACGAGACTGTGGATGTAAGTAAGTCTACTCATCCAACATGTGGAGGTCTATTGTGAACATCCAGCTGAAATGTAATCAGATACTTTCTAGCAGCATGATTATCATTAGAATATCATGTGATCTTTGACTCTGATGTCCTCGACGATCCAGGAATGAATACACAAACTACATAGAGGTACTTCGAAGGCTCAGATTCCTTATCGACTCATCTGTTAAGGTGTACTTGTTCACGACAAAGAGATGGAGATTAAGCAAAATAAATGTAGGAATTGAACTGTTTACGAACGAGCCTGTGGCTTCCTACCTCCCCCTTCTGGTTGATGATGGGAACGGCGTACTGCAGCTTTACGTCGTAGAAGAGACAGGAAAGGAAGACATTGGCAACGCCGATCAGACTGTGGTTTTCCTGTTCGTCAAAGAACGGGTCAGCTCGGCGGAAATACGAGCGCATCACCTGAACACGGACAAAACAGAACTGAAACGCACGTCTTAACCAAAAGCAGGCCTCACCAGACTCCATAGGCTGACCAAAGGGTACGCAGTCGTTTCTCATTACATACTTAATATAGTGGTTTACTGTATTTGTGCCTTGTATAGTGACCGGGCACAAAAAACACAAAAAATGACTAACAGGGTTGTCATGGTGATGCTGATGGTACTCCTGCCACTCCTGGTACAGCTCTCTCATGTCCACCAGACGGTTCTCCATCTTCTCCAGACTCCAGATCTGCTTTCCTCGACACCGACGCCGAACCTGAATTGCTGGTTCGCTGAGCACCGCATCCCTCTACGCACACACGCACGCACACACACACACACACACACACACACACTTAGAGAATCTGTGCTGAATAAAAGGAGCAGGTGCATAAAACCTGTGCACTGGGCGTCTACGTGTTTGAGACCTTGCGGTTTGCATTGAGGTTGTCCGACGGGATCTGCAGAGTGACCCTGTACTCAGTGTGGCGCTCCAGCTCCTCCGCGATGAAACAGGCCTCCTGCACTAGGAGGTTTGCCCTCACAATCTGCTCCCTCAACCGCCGCAGACTCCTCACCAACACCACCTCCCTGACGGAGGAGAGAACATGGCAGGGAAGAGGAGGAGGTGTTTCATTTGCATTCATATCAAAATAAATCTAAATCAGTGTGCATTTATATTCACGGCACACAAACACACACTGTCTCACCTGTCCTCATTCCACTGCCTGAGTCTGCTCTGAGCGCTGGTGGAATGGCTCATCCCTCCCGTGCTGAGTCTCTCCAGGCTGCGGTAGTGCGACTGCTGTCCCGGGCCTTGCTGGCCAGACGCCGGCCCTCCAGATGGACCCGTGGACAGACGGTCCGGGTTCAGCTTCTTCCGGAGCTGCTGGAGCTCCTGCTCGTACATTTGTCTCTGTCGCTCCAGAGCAGAGCGCTTCTCCTCTTCGTGCTGCCTCTCCAGAGACTGGAGGACGGCTTGCATGGGGTCTGACGGGACACAACGTAGGAGGGGAGTCAGAAAACGCAGACCAGAGACTAGACAAACCTGGAACAAATGTTCCGGCAACGCAGAATACTGATTTTATTTCATTCTCCTAACGTCTCCTTACCATTATTGCCCAGGGCCTTCATCATGACCTCTGTCTGGGCGAACTCGTAGGAGAAGCTGACTTCACTGGACACCTCGCTGGCTGTGTCACCATCTGCATCCAGCTGCTCACTGCTGCCACTGTTCTTCATCATGCCACCCTCACCCTCCTCATCCTCAGCCCCCCGAGAGCGCCGCTTAGGCAGGTTGATCCTGCAGGTAGGAAAGTCCAGTAAATTGTCTGTAATGTTTGGTATCAGTTGGTTCATTTGCTGTAACCCCGTCGCCACTGATTAGGTAACACATGCTCTCTATATGCACATATGTGTTGACGTGTGTGTGTGAATGGGTGAATGAGATCGATGTAACCAATCTGATCAATCTGTAAAGCACCTTGGGAACCGTTAAGGTTGAAAGTCCATTTACCATTTAAACAAAAAGTCAAATAAAATGAGAATTTGAAAATATAAAAGACATACACATTTACTGAAAGCGTGAGCAACTCGTGTAAAATGACAAAATTATTTATGGAAATATTTTTCATATGATAAAATAAGAAAAACATTAATAGACATTAATATACAATAATAGAAATTGCACCTACCTGAAGAAGTGGTTGTTTCCCCAGAAGATTCGGTCGCCATGGTGAAGCTGCAGAGCGCTGGTTACTGGAGAACCATTAACACATGTCCTATAAAAACAACAAAGACAGCAGAGACATCAGGACCTACTGTTAAAAACGGATGTGCTCAGCCTGGTCTTTGGGTCTGTGTCGTCGGCGTTCCTTACCGAGCATTGCGGTGTGGGGTGAGGACGACGGCGGCGTCTGCCGTTATGTCGATGACGCAGTGCTCTGCCTGGATACCCATCCCGCACAGCTGGATGTCCTGAGAGTCCGCTGAGCCCACCTTTGTGTGCTCCTGAGACACGGCATTCGAGAAATGATCAGTTGAGAGTCGGACCAATAAATGAATGTGTCTGAGTCACGACTAGTGGAGTAAAGCCAACACACGTTTGTTAAGCGTATCCATTTTTGTTGCAATCCAAACTAACTAATCCTTTATTTGCCCCTGCCACGACTGTCTTGATTTAATTTTATCTGCTCTGATGTAGCACATCAAAAAGCTTGAAAGCTATTCTGTGCTTTCAAACTTGGAATCATTTATGTAATTCCTGTCTTGAGGTTTCCCAACACACGAGCGTCCACTGTCAGTCAGATGACAACTGAGTCCTACTCAGTCAGTTTGAAAATGAAACTTCAGTTTCAATAATAGTTTGCATGAGTAAAGACTTTATATGACAACTCAGTTGAGATGTGATGTTTAAAGGTCATACGGATTGGAAACACTCAATTATAGTGACAATATTGTTTAGTATTCTGTGTCAACAGGGAGAATAAATAACTTAAAATAAAATGAAAGCACAATAAGGAAAGTGCGTGGGTGTGTGTGTGTGTACGTGTGTACCTTCAGGTAGTACACCAGCAGTTCGTTGAGGGCAGGATCAGCGTTGAGGTTGACAAGAAAACTCTTATCATCTCCAACTTTAATCCCAGAAGACTGGAGAGAAATACCCAGACTCTCTAGCTGCTTCTGACGCTCCTACAGACAGACAGAGGGCCAAAATCATGTTTACACAATGTATTATCCAATATCTACTTGATAGGGAGGAGTTTTACAAAATGTAGCAAATCAAATGGGGGGGTGATTTTGCACAGTAGCTCGACATGTTTGGTTTAATGATTACATAAGCATTGTGTTTCTTACCAGTGCAATCTCCTCCGTTTTGCGAAGCTTCTCCTCCCAGGTGATGGTCATCTCTTGAATCAACTTTTCTGACTCTTCCAGACGGTCTTTCAGCTCCGGAGCCTTCAAAGACTGGAGAGAAGAAATACAAGTCAGCGGATGACAGCGTGGGTAGGCTGAGATTTCTAAATGCTGATTTTGATGACAGGTGACATCTCACCTCTGCCTGAGTCAGTTGTACTCGTAGTTTCTCCACTTCTTCTCGGAGCTCTCTGATGATGCGAGCATTGGGGTCTTCGTTAACAACAGCGTGGTTAACAATGCTCTTTGCTCGGTCTGCATAGCGCAGCGTCGATAACGTCTCCTCATAGTTGTCTGCTGCTGGACTCACAGTGGCAACCATCGCTGTGCGACTGTTGCCACCCAGACAGTCCTGGAGAAAGAACATGCAAAAAGTAGAGAGAAAGGGGGAGAAATGATGAAAATACAAGTAATTTTCTTTTAAGAAGATAAAGAACATTTACTGGACAGTCAGACAAGGGCAATGTATTGTCCTCCATCTCTAGTGGACATTTAGGTTTGTGGTGTGTGTACCTTTAGCAGCCATGTCAGGACAGAGTCTCTGTAAGGAACAAACTTGGTCTTGTTCTTGGTTGTTCCTTGCTCAGCTAGCGCCGAGATCACCAGGCCCAACGTAGTGAGAGACCTGACAAACACAACATTAGGCTCAAGTGCTTCCTTTTTCCCTTCAGGGATCTGTTCAGGGGTTGCTATCACTATGTCGCCATGTATTTAACGTGTGACGCTTTAACATCAAGTCTGTTTTAAGGGTTTAATCACATGCATTCACACATTATACTACGCTTTAGGTGAAAGTAAAGTTGCTGCAGTGGGAGTGTACATGCAAGTAAATGGTATGCAAAGTGCAAATTCACTTATTTTGCTCTCTTTCACATTTACAACTGAAAGTGCAAATGTCACAAAATGAGTCTCAAGAGTGACATGAAAACGCTCTATGGTTAAAAAAAACACTGCCAGAGATAAAACATCTGTGACATGTAGGGTTTAGACTCGACTGAACAAACCAAAAACATCCAATCATGGGTTTGTGTGTGTGTGTGTGTGTGTGTGTGTGTGTGTGTGTGTGTGATGGACTGCTTTTGCGTACTTGTTGATGTTGCTTCCTTCCTTGAGTCGTTCTCCTGCTGCTCCAGTCTTTGCTGCTCGCTCGCTTCCGGCTAAGTCCACCAGACTCAAGCGACTCACCTTCTCCCCGCTCGTCTACGGAGGAAACGTTAGAGACGGATAGAAAGTCTGATTATATTGTCTCAATGTCTGCAGTATATTCAGCCGTTGAACTGGCAACTCGCATATTCTTTACTTTGTATATTCCTACTGTTCATTAGTTCGGATGGACATGTAGCCCCAACATTTTCATTTCTGTTCACTGTCTTACTGATGTTCACCAGCATGTCGGAATCTTTTACCAAAGCACACACATTTAAACTATTCTACGTGATCTCCATTTGATCACTAATGTAATATCGTTTCACTTTCATTCACTGAGCCTCCCCTGAAAGTGTTTGGAGGCCCCCGGGGGAGGTCCGCCTCTGGTCTAGGACATGTACGCAGACCTGGATCTGCTGACGTTCCTGAAAGCGGCACCATACATTGACAAAACCCCGATAGCTCATTAATCAGCAAGGAGGCAACATATCGAGGCAATGGCTGCTGGGTTTTCAGCAGCTATCAACGGAGCACTACTGTGATTAACAGCATCAGAAATGAACAAACAAGGTGTTCATCAGTTTGCCGGGTTGGGTTTAGGCTTGTTCGCCTTTAGTTCATTTTGTTCAGAGGGCGGCCTGTATGCTGTCTCTGATTCGGCCTGATTTCTCATCTTTCAGTGTCTCATTGACGGGTTCCGTCCGTTTCTTCTCACGGGCTGCTGAAGATATCACATCTCCATCTGTACCGGGGACAGATCCACTCCCCGGCCAAGCGTGACAGGTCAGTGAGCTGACGGGGCCGAATGTAACACCTGATTTCCACCTGCATCAGCAGATGGACATCAACAGCAGCAGTCCTCTGTCTGCGCTTACTGTGGACCTGTTCAGCCGCAGTGCTTCAGTGGGCTCTCATGTACCATCATGTACGTATAAAACACAAGTGAAGTGCAAGCCTTTGCATAGCCCCTGTTGAACGCTGCACTTGTTTAATTTAACATGCATCTCATCCATGGAATACCATGGAAGTGTGATTTCATTTCATTACGTGTGCTTTTTACCGTGTTACTTAATATGTTTACTTTTTTCTCTCTTCTGCACTGTCCACACCTTTTGCTGCAACAGTGTAAATGTCTCCACTGCGAGACTATTAAAGGATTTCTGATCTGATTCTGACTCCATCAGACCGGTAACTGAAAATCGTTTGTAAAATGTGTTTGGTGTAAAGGCATTAGGCACTTGGTTCCTCTCATCACAAAATACATTTTTTTACAGCTTCTGCACTGCTACCCCTAAAAAAAAAAAAACTATCTTCACTCTCCCCAGCTGTTTTTCTGCTTTGTCTCAACTCTTTTCTGATACTTGGTCACAATATGAACCCTGTAACCACTGACACTCCAACTTCCAGTAAGCTGCTTGTGGTGATGAAGAAATCAAAGCCCAGAACAACAGAAAACTACAAATCTTACTAACGTGTATATTAATAATTTGACTTCTTCAAACTCATTCTGTAGCAAACATAAAATTATTATATTGTGTTTTAAAATCTCAAAATTGTGCACATGGAGGTCTGCGTGAGGGAAAGGAGAGCAATGTGTATTAATATTACTGTAAAATGAGTACATGTGCAAGGGGGTTTCCACTGTACAGTGATAACAAAGGCAACCTGGTCGTGAGAAAAGGATCGGTCTTATGTTATGTTATGTTATGTAAAAAGAGACTTGTATCACACATCTCACATCACATTCAAATCTCAGGTAAAGCAAACCCAAAACCTGCATCCTGAAAAGACCCGGTCATCGGCATCAAATCCCCCCCAGAGTAAAGCTAATTCTTAAAACAAACTAGAGATTTCTATCTGGAACACTGAGCAGATAAGAACCAAAAATAAACCCGAACTTTGTTCTTCTTTTTTTAAATAGGGAATACACTTTGGAGAGCCAGACAGAGGGGAGGCAAAGCTGGCGACTGAACACCAGCGCATACAGTAGTAATTCAATAATTACAGTGCCAGGTCCTGTTACCTGGTGGTGCCAGACTTAAATAATAAATAGCAGTAAACCAACTCTACTTTCTTCTTCAGTGTGTCTCTGCCTTTTTACTCACTGAGTGAGTAGTGTGCAGACACTCTTTGGTCCTATTCAACTCTTAACATCTAGCTGGCTGATGAAAAAGTGAAAATGCAGAAAATACCAGTCTGTCTGATATCAGACAAATCCACTGTGGCATTTCTCTTATCTGCAACTCATTCTGTAACCAGGAGAGGTCACGCAGCTTGTCGGGCTATTTGGCAGCAGCTTCAAGGTTTAAGGTAATCAACACAACGCTACACATGGTTAACAATCGAGTAGATATCATGATGAAAAAAAAAAGAAATATACATACACACACACACACACGTACTTTTTGGATTCTACTAATCTAAGTTGCCAAAGCTTGGCTGGATTTAGCAAAGCAGGGAACAAAATATCAAACAACAGAGTTGGCAGCAAATGGGGCCAAAGTTCAATCTGATTGAACTTTGAGTGGAGCGTTTTGGTTGACAAGTCTGAGTGGGGCATGTTACTGACAGGATATCCGGTGATGAGCTGTTCAACGTCAGAATGACTCATACGGTGCTGGATGATTTCGCTACATGTCATAGGTTCTTTAACCGTTCGTCGCCCTTTACTCACAACACCGGCTGAGCCATTAGGGGGCACAGATGAGCTCCAAATGCTGTGATCCACAGCCAGTATTCATTTTAAAAGATTGGGATGGAAAGTTATTTAGCTCAAATTTCCTCTGACATTTTTTAAAAGAGAAATGGTATAAAGTTCAGATTTATACGCAGGTGAAATACTGTATGTTCATGCTATTAGTTGAGCAGGATTTCTGTGTTGGGGGGATTCTGGCAATAAAGTCAGAATTGTGTGTAACAGACAACCAACAGCTTGTGCAGTCCAGCAACAACAGATGAAGCCGGGGGAAAACCGACAAAAGATGACTTTCATTCATTTTAAATCATTATATACTAAAACAGAAGAAGGTCTGCGTGTATATAAGTAACTTAACAGTAGATTCAGTTTTTTTGCATTAGTGATTCATCTTTTAGTCTATAATAAGTCAGAAAATAGTGAAGAATTGACTGAGGATCAACTGTTGTCTTGATGCATTAATGCTACTATTGATCCATTGTGTTCTTCAGCCCTGAAAACAGGTCCAACATCCCTCATAAATGCTGAGTTCACAAAAAGTGAAATATAAGACTGAACAACTGCCGAACAACCAGCACTGTGTAAAAAGAAAATAGCTCAAATTTCACTGAAGGTGACTGACACCTGGTGACATCATCACAGTGGGGGTTGTAGCGGTCAGAGAGGCGTTCCTGCAAGAATCAGTGTATTAAGAATGAGGAGGCAATAAAATAAAGCAACAAAGACTATAAAGAATAAATGAATCCAGATACAGGACGCCTCGGCCAAGTGATTCACTCAACGACTACACAGTCTATACATTAGCCGCTTGCTTGATGAACCTACTGATTGACTGACCAACTTAGTGACTGATTCTGGGTGCGCCTTGAAAACAGAGCAGGCTGTATCAGCTGACAAACTCAAAGTCATGCCGGTGAATTATTAACAGGATTCGCTGGTGGCAAGTTCGTCTGGAAATAAGAGAGCAAAGAGCAGGAGAGGCTAAGTGGGTCAGCGAGGATGAATGAGTCATTTAGGTCTTTTCTTGGAGTGCCTGCTCCGACAGCTGAGATGACATCATCCCGTTCTGTAACTACCTTATCACCCGCGGGAGGCAGTGGCTGACTGATCAGTCACTGCCTGCCCTGTTACGTCTGTGTGTCCCTGTGCCGTGTGTCCCTTTTCCTCTTCTGTCCTCTCTAGCTCTGCCCAGGTTCTGATTGGTCTGCGAATTAAGTGTTTAAAAGCTCCTTGCAAGTATCCGAGGGAGAGGCACTTGACGTGGGGGACTGCGGGTCTTGCTGCCTTTCAGTCTGGGATTTTGTGTGGCTGTTGTGCTTTGCTTATGTGTTATGTTAGCTTCGATTTAGTCTCTTGTTTGTTTGTATGCCTTTATGTTAAATCCTATGGCTTTGGTTGTTTTAAAGGTGTTTTTCTGTGGTTGATTTGAGTCAGTGGTGGAGTGGTTGATCGCCACCTAAAATGGGGGTGGGGGTGTAACATGCCCAATCAAATGTGCACAATTACACATACACTTCTGCTCATATGTAAAATTCTGGCAATATTATAACAGAAGAAAATCCCAAATGAATTCACCAATCATTAGGATTAGAAATGGCCACATCACTAACACTGGAATATGTTCACCTGTGTCAGGTAGCAGATGGATTCTGGGAAACAGAGTGAGGGAAGGTATTGTCTGATGCTTGCAGTGACCTAGGGGTGGATGGGACCGACTTCTTTAAAATACCTTAATACCTAACAACTTCTGCACTAAAAAAACTGCGTGGCCGCCATGGATGTATAAAGAGAACTGGATACAGTGTGAGAGGCGGGGCCCCATTCATTCCTATGATAGCATAGCTTCTGCATTGTGCAGCCCATAGAGCAAGTGCACGTGTATATCTTACCCCAGACTGCAGGTCTTTGAGTGTGTGTGTGAGGATGATGTTGAAGACGGCATGTGATCGACTGCTCTCTTCGTTCATGTTGGTTGCAGCGACAGTCCGGGACTTATTCCCCTCGGACATCAGAGACTCAATGTCCTGTCAAACACAACAGAAACGCACCAATAAATAATCAAAGAAAAAGAATAAAGTTCATTTTTATTCATTTTAGGGTATATGCATGCTTTTATATGTAATGGCTGCTTCAATATGTGAATGTTGAGGTCTTGGAAAGCCCAAAATGAACAACAAAACGTAATTCATTCTGACAGCCTCTTTCAAGTGTGATTGGTGGGCCCACTAAGCAGACTGCTGCCATCATGTGAGCAACACCGTCACAAATCCTCTATGTTTAAAGATCAACGTGAGGGCGAGTAAGACGCTCAGCTCACGTGTCCGCTGGACACCGACTCGCTGTTCAGAGTGAGTGCCGTCGCACGTGGCAGGCAGAATGCAACACAAAAGGTGTCCAGTAGACGACAGTAAAATCAGCAAGTCAATGAACACGATAACAACTAAAAAAAAGATGCATATTTTTACCTTGTAGCTGGCCACAGCTAATCGAGAAAGGCCATCCACGTAGGGACCCAAAACTTTATGTTCCCTCACCCTCAGCGTTTGTCTGCCCCTGGACAGAAAATAAGAACACACACACACACACAAAGAACATGGTCACTCTTGGTTAATTACTATTCATCTGATGTATTAGGAGTGGCAATATAGGCTCAGCTGGTTCTGGCCACCACAACAACTTTCCCCGGGTCACAGAGACTTAGCAATTGGCTCTCTGACCCCGATTCAAACTTGCTCCAGGCCTGAGAACTTCATCATTCTCTGCTCCACAGCGAAGCCCATATGGCTGTCAGATGGTCTGCTTCTCTTTGGCCCCTTTGACTGCGGCTTAAGGTCACGTAGCGAAGCGAGGTCAGAGGTTATGCAGTCTGAGGCAGCAGACACAGGCCTGTTTTCCTGATTTACTGCTGACCTGCTGGACATGAACCGGACTCCATCAGTGACTGCAGGGCAGAGGTGGGACCTCTTTATCCGCAGCAGCTGGCGGTACCAGAGTCCACCAGCGACCTTCTCTCTTCTACCGACCAACTTGGGGTTAAAACAGAAAATGTCTTCGAATTCTGGTTGTTCACCTGAAAAGTAGACGAACTTACCAGAAACAGATAACATTTTCTTGTATTTAAGGTTGAGGCCCCCAGTCCATCACACTTGGATGCATTTAGAAATTATCCTAAGCTAATTTACCACCAGTGACTGAAAACTTCCTGCTGCAGCTTCACAGTAAAGATAGATACCAGTATAGAGTTTCAATTTGGCTTTGGCAGACGAAAACAAACACATAGGCAGCAGTAAATGTGTCCTTGGGTCTTACCAGAGCTACCAGTGCTTACATAAGGAAAGAAAATGATCCTTGCTTCCATAAAAAAAAGATTTTGAAGATCAGGTCGAGGTCGTACCCTTTGGGATCGAGCAGATCTCGGACCTTCTCGTTGTAGATCTCCATGTAGGACACCTCAACAGTAAAGCTCTCCTCCTCCCGCTGTTCCTTCTGGGTTCGTTCAAATAAAGCGCTGCACAGCCGGGGAATGAGACCCGGCTGGTCCCCCGAACCCATCATGGTGTACGACTTTCCCGAACCTGGTAACGACACACACACAAACACAGACCATGTCAATTGGAACAGGTCATCTGAAATGTGAAAATGACTAATTTGTGAAAGCTGATTAAACAAACAAGTTAGTCATGCTATTTCCACTATTGACTATTAGAACCCGCATATACACTGAGTGGCCACTTCATTAGGTATAACAATGCAATCTAATGCAATTCAATACAACTCCGCCAATAATTCTACCATTACAACGTTTATGATGTTTCGTTTATCTAGGCATTGTTGAAAATGGGTTAATTTGATCATATGTTAATCTGATTTCCCAGCTCTAACGTGTTTGCTGAGAGATTTTGAGTGTTCAGATTATGTGTAAGAACTGAATGAACAGAGACTGTCTACACTAGACGTGTGGCAGTCATCAGCCTGATGGCATATATCTACAACGTCTGCGCAATACTGCTCAGGTGTTTGGGGGTCTTAGCAACATTGCGCAGGTCTTTCGTACCTCTAAAGTTCTGCTATTGTTTGAAAACTTTGGAGTTATGTTCACGCAGGAGAGAAAAATAAAAGAGGCTTGTCCAACCTTCCTGCCACAACGCATCCACACCGACACTCCTTTCTTAATCATTAAACAAAAAGCTTTAGGGCACTATGGTAATGAAGGACAAGGAGAAATTTGGCTTCCAACTCCTGTAGATGTTGTTATAAATTACATTCACATCATATTGGGCTCAGAATAGTGAGGTGCATCATGGTAAATTACCAGTTTGTCCATAGGCAAAGATACAGGCATTGTAGCCCTGGAAGGCGTTGCGGAGAAGACTTTCCCCAAGGCACTGGAAGACCACCTCCTGACCTGGAGACACACACACACACACAAGGAATCTTATTCTATTTAATTGTTATATGGCATGTTGGAATGGCATTGTAGTGATAAAATGTTAAAACCTTTGATAATATGAACTGGATCTGTTAATGAACTAACCTGCAAATTTCTCCTTATCAGTCTCATCCATGGACCAGAAACAGTAATCATAGGCAAAGACCTGGGAAGTCAAAACATAGAGGAACTTTTCAAACAACTGACCTTCTCGGGAGATTTAAAGTGAGCCACTTGGCCAAAAACATGTTCAGAAGTATTTCTTGAAGGTCTCAAGTTAATAAATAAAACAAGACTCTTCTGTCACAAACAGTTATACAGACATCACTTTGTGCCACTGCCTGCACGGTTAGAAACAGTTCACAAACTGAGACGAAGAAATACAGCGGCTTCTTTGTTTAACTCAGAGATGATTCACAACCATGGAATTAGCTCAGTGTTAAGGATGTGTGTGTGTGTGTGTGTGTGTGTGTGTGTGTGTGTGCGCTCTTACCTTGGACTGACTCCTGATGATGTTTGGAGGGTCAGGATCCACAGCAGCATGTGGAGAGATATTTAGCATTAGAGGATGTGACGTGTTAAGATATTCAAAGCGGCCTGTACTGAAGGTCTTTGGCGCTTCACATTTGATCTGTTCCAGGCCGATACCGGAAATCATTTATCGAGCCATCCGTCTGACATCAATGCTATATTTTCATTACTAAAAATTGTGTGTCCGAAGATAGAAAAGACATGCGGAGAGTCAGTAAAGAATGATAAAAACATGAACAGACAGATATAAAGACAACGGCTGAGCTTGAACCACTGGCCTCAGGCTTTCCTCCATTTCACCAGTCACTTGAGGCCACATTCGATTCAAAAACAGCCTTGTATTTGTGTGCGTAGCTTGTTTTACATCTTGTTTGTTTGTCGGTCATGCATCCAACCAATTTCCCAGGAGATTTTGTAAGGGTGTGAGTCTGTATTCATGTCTGAGGACTAGGGGAGACATTTTAAAAAAGAAAATCTCTGGGACTGGGTGAATTGTTGTGGGAATGTCTGTGTGTGGGCATATGTGTGAGGGACTGAGGGGTGGAGGGGGTTGGTGCTGAAGTTGGCAGAAGGGTAGTGCGCAGTGGAATCAGATGGCAGCGTTGTGGGGCTATTGGGTTGAGGTCATGCTCAGAAATGAAGCGACACGAGGGAAAAATGCCACCGAAAGTTAAAAACAAAATTGACATTTAAAAAGAGAGGGGGATTAGCCCCACATCTGCAGGATCTTTTACAGAAAAAGCGAGGAAATACATGTGCAAGCAGGCGCACACACACACACACACACGTCAATGCTTTGGCTAAACATTTAGCCAACAGCCGAGTCCTTTAAAACTGATCATCTCAGCCTAGAGACAAATATATAGTCACTCCATCTGGCTATCTCTGCATATGTCAGAGCATCCAGAACAGGCTATCTATTCCAACAAGTTGGTTAGAAAATTAAAAAAAGCAATTCAAACAATGACAAAGTTCCAGAAAGATAAACCTCTCTATAAAGTAAGTAAATTATAAGAGCACTTTTTTCCCTCAACCTATAAAAGTACCAGATAAGTTATTATGTCCAAACACCATGGCTGGCCACTCACTGTCAGATCACGCTGATCTAAAAACATGTTAATTACTGCATGGTGCACTTAAAGAGCACAGGTTGAGACTCTGCACCAACAATTATGACCAACATCTTAACTATCTGGCAGTGAGTCATTCAGCAGTAGTCAATTTATCTTGCTGCCACACTCGTCAATCAGAATTTGTTTTAACCTGCTGAACCTACGAGGACAATAAATAGAAAGTAATAGCAGAACAACACGGATGCGTTTTAATCATCTCTGGGGAATCTACCTTGAAATCTGTGGCAAGTCCACACTATCCACAAAATAAATTATGATTTGTAGGATATTTTATCACAACATTGTTCATAAACCACACCTTACCTGTCCAATACCTTTAAATCTAGGCTTGAGAACACTGGCTGGAGATGCAATTTCTGTTTTGAGGATACGAACTGGGAAATGTTCTTTGATAACTCTACAAATGCAAATGAACTGACAGGGACAATAACCTGAAAATAATGTTGTGACCAAAATAAAAAACATTAATGTATACCACAATAACAAGGTATAGGTGTCATATAAAATGCATAATATCTCAGCAAGAAAATGCCTTTGTTCAGGGAGACATGGCATTATTCACAGAAAACAGAGGGATTATTAAAATACAGCACAAGCACAAAATGGAGAAACAGTTTGTTACTGCCACTGCAAAGAAAGCACGGAGCAAACTAAATACAATGGGTGGTAGAGAGGCAAGGAAACACGGCCTACCCACAGATACCGTCTCCTTTACCAATGAGCTAAACCAGTTCTCAGAAGGTTTGACAAAAGACACTCGTGGGCACGTATACTCAATGTGTGCAGCCCAGTTTGGGATTATGTCACACTTACTGAAGGGGAGATAGCAGGCAGTCTTGCTAAAAATAAGGCCACGCAAAGCTCCAGGCGCAGATGGCCTCGGAGGAAAAGCCATAGCAGGGTGCCTTAATCAACTGAAACGGTGTTTTACAGGATTATTCCAGGGTCTGCTTGATGATCATTGTTGTGCCACTCTCATGGAGGAGATCCACAATTACTCCAGCCCCTTAAAAAACGTGTAACGGTACACGGAAGTCACAGTTGGGTTTATACCCCGGTTTAGCAGTCGCGGTTCTGAGCGGGTTCTGTACAGAATTATTCCCGTACAAGTGATTTAAAGAACGTAGGCTGGATCTCGTTTTACCTTATGCATTCTAACCCATGACAGAGGAAGTTTTTAAGTGCATGTAGGCCTTTGTCATGTCCTTTTGTTTTTTTTACATTTCTACTGCACCATGTGCTTTGCTTGGAAGCCAAAGACAAATTCCCACGTGAGTGGACGATAAACATATCTATTCTAAATTGCCAGTAAAACATGAATAGAAGTCACTGACGTGCTTTCTCATGATTGTGAAGTGAAAAATGACCATCATCATCAGGGCATTAACGTTCGCCATTTGGAAGGCGATTCATGAAATAGGCCTCCTGCAATCTGACAACATCAGGACTGGCGGTCCCTGAGGGTGCAGAATGCTCAACACTGGTAGTCTTGTTCTTTCCTGTAACTCCTACAAAGCCTGCAGTGCTCTCATGAATTTCTCAGATTTATAAAATCATCTCCCGTCAGATTTTTCTACAAAACATTTTCTCCCAATGCCTAAAAAAAAATCTTGCACTTCTCCGTTCTGTTCTTCCTCACTACAGGCGATCCCCAGTCATCTTGCTCCTCCATCTGTGCGGTGCTGGCTCCACCCACAGGGCGAGGGCAGCCGTCAGTCAGAGACATGCATCAAGTCAGATGACGAGGCCAGAGATTGTGATTTACACACCCACTACACAACACAACACACACTTCTATCCATAACCTTCTACTACGTGCATCCTATTTCTCAGTAATGCTGACCTTCAGTGCCTGACCAGACACCATATCTAACCTTGACCCTAAACCCCAAGGTACATCATAAAATGATCCTCAATCTAAAGATTGAAGATAGAAGTACAGGAACACACACACACACACACACAC
>JAVQJL010077845.1:0-13246 GCA_036024295.1 Nannoperca obscura
ACACACCCACACACACACACACACACACACACACACACACACACGTAAAACATTAACATGGGGCAAACGTAGTGGTGGACTGATTCAAGGTGATTTCCTTTTTGTTGCATATAAAAACAGATTTCCCCCGTTAGTTCTGATTTGTTGAACTGATACACCGTTCTCTTCATGTGCATTGTATTAGCTCTTGTCTCTCATGCAGCCATTTTTATGCACAACATCAGCCCATGTTCAGAATGAATAGAGACATTAAGGTAATTTCCCAGCAAATGAAAATTTCACCATATTTTTTTTTTTGCTATTGGTTATGGTCCATGCACTTTTTGAACAATTGTTTTTCTTTTACAACATAGTGACAGAAAATATTTTATCTCAGTCAGATAATTTTAATGGTACATACCAACCTACTGGCCTATTCAAGCAAAAGATTAAACTAAAGGTCATTTTAATTTGCTCAGTGTTTTCCCTGAGACTGATTGCTTGCTTTTCGAAATGATGATGTATTGTGTTTAATACATATCTACTTAAAAGGCATCCATTTATCCTCCGGGGTTGTACAATCCTACTACACAACTTTAAGATGTGTTAGAATTTGAAAAAAATGTACATCATTATAACATGATACAGATGTAATAATGTGCCACTGAGAATTTACCACATAATCCAAAATATATTTACCACATCACAGGATCAGAAAACCATAAATTCAATTTTTTTAATTTTCTCGTTAAATCTCAGAGGTTCAGCCTGTCTCTGATTAGCTCACACATTCTTTGTTGTTTTGGATCTCATTTCCAAATCTGCTCCTCAAACAGCCGAGAACTAAACAGTATGGGAATATGGTGGGAGTAATCTGACAGAATATATGCAGTTTCATAAGACTAGCCAGGCAGAAAATAGATTGGGGGTTGTGATTTGAGGGAGTTAGGATGGGAGTGGCAGGGGGTTTACAGAAAAATAATGTGTCACTCACAGTGCAGAAACTGCTGCCCATGCAACCAAGGCTGATGCATAACCCACAGCCTCTTTCATTTGATAAAACCTGAACATTTGTACATTTCACCTTCAGCTGCTTTAAATGTTCTTAGCGAAAAGCAGGAATAAAAGGAGACTTGATGGTAAAATAGATACATTTAGACCTTTTTCTTCATCATTCATTTTGTCTGTAGTGCTGTGATGTAAGCTCACTCTTTCTGTATGTGCCTTGACAGAAGTGCAAGGTAATTATTGAAACATATGGATGAGTGGGCCCTCTTTTAACCCTCTCTCTAATGAGGCTTGGCTATTACAGAAGGGCACGGGAAGGACACTTCTACCATTAACTCATATATCCCACCAGAGATCCATGACTTCTACACTTGTTGGCTAAAGAGAAGCTGTTAGAACTTTAGAGAGAAAAGGAAGGAAAAACATTGGACACGCTTTATTTATACTCAAATATCTGTAAATTAGGAGCTTCAGAAAAAAAGGTTGACTATCATCAAATTGGCATCCGTTCAGAATGCATAGGAATAGGAATGAAGATGAAGTCGGGCTTTCTTAGTCCTTTGAACAAAGATTTGTTTTGCTCCAAAACTCAAATGATTGCATCATGAACAGACATGGAAAGGAAAAGACACACACAGGCTTCTTAATCAGAGCTGCCGCCCCATGGGAAGGTCAAAGAATGAGTGATAGGGAGGGCAATCTTTAAATAAGGAATGATCAGGTGAACTTAACAAGGGGTGGTAAGGGTGAAAATAAGAGCTAATCAGTGGTGAGGAAAAGAGAGGAAAGGAAATGAGGTAGGTGAGCAAAGGAAGTGTTAAAAGGGAAAGAAAATAGGGATATTTACTATAGTATGCTCAAAAGAAAAAAGGGACCATGACTCACATGCTTCAAATACAAAGAGGTTTCAGTTTAAATATGGTCCTGTTAAGAACCTCAAATTCAATTCAACGATAAAGTCTTGTGTCCTTATTTTCCTCCCTCTTGCTTTTCAGTGTAATTTTCTGGGTGACGGCCTCACTCACCGAATAAAATATTTTTCTAATCATTAGCAATCTGAACCTTGGTTTGAGCTGTTTAGACACATATTGACATGCCTAAATGAGAAAGCCTTGGTTCATGTTTAAAAAGAAAACTCTACATTTAAAACATGCTGAACAGTTACTGCTGAATTTCACTGCATGTTTTTACCAACAGAGTAAAGTAACCACTGATGGACTAAGAACATTTTAAAAGGGTTGCTCTCTGAGGCTGATGGTACTCTGGGTTTGCACAGAAAATTACAACAATTGCTTAATCTTTGCTACATCAAAGCCTTTCCATTGGCAGCAGATTCAATTTAACTCTAGACGACCCACTTCAACTCCATTAACTTTCTTTGCTGAATGGGATCAGGGAAGATGCCTCCCCATAATGCCAGACTGCTTAGGGCAATTTTTCAGCCTAGAAGCTGCAGGCCCCTCTGATGTTAATGGACCCAACAGTTACCCTCCCCAGTCCATGCAAAACATGCCTACATCCCCAGGTACAACGCAGTGTGACCCAGCCAACTGGAGCTTCTGTTCACGTAGTCTTGTGGCTATGGGCAAAATTGATGCTGCTACACAATGGACTAAAAGCTTTGGCGGACAGCAAGAGTCCCCAACACAATAGCCGTTGTCGGTCCAGAAGCAATAGATGAAAATAGCTTCACTCCTACAGCTACATGCAGCACTTACACATTTCAGCTAAAATGGACTTTTGCTAAATAGACCTCAGCATCTGCAGCAGCTACTTGGAATACATTTGCATTAGACCATTATTAAAATGTATAGCGGATATAAAAAAAAAAAAACTTTGAAAAACTAACAGTTTATTTGTAGACCATATGTTATGTTATCGAGTGCCTCGACACAACCTTGCTGTGCTGTTGATTTTGTCTTCAGGCAGTGTAGATAGAGTGTACCAGAAGTCCAGCTGAGTGGGTGAAACTACAGAATATGAAAGCCGGCAAGTACATCTGTTTAGTCATTGTTAGTGAAAGATTTTAGTCCACTAGTGCCTATGGACCACCTCAACACACTTTCCAACTGGCACATTGCACACGTCTTTGATTGGTCCATAACACCAGAGCATTTCTCACATCCATCTCTCCCAGTTGCTAATTGAGACAGGAGAAAGGCTTCAGCCATTCCATTCTTTCCCTAAATGACTATAGGACGCTGGAGACCAGATGGTCTGTCTGCGAATGTCACTGGTGGCCAGTTGTTACATTTGACAATGTGGGCCAATCTGGCAAGTATCAGTACAATTTTGCTGCCTTCAAGAAAGAGCAACTGGGAAAATAGCACTTGGATTGATTTCATCCCTCATTCGGTGCACAGCAAATATTTCTGACAAAGACATATGGTGGAGAGAAGTGCACAGCAGCAGGCTGCCCAGCCTCAAGCCTGAGCTGTTTTCACTTGATTGTTTCAAGCAACATGCGCATTAAGACAAGCAATGTATGCAATGTTCGCATGCAGCCAGCCAGGCACGCACACTGCTTTGGCTCTAACACAGACACAGAAGCAAGTGATAAATCTCTGCAGAACGACACACATTCATCCCTTACAGTATTCTCCCAAGAGCATTTCCTTTTTTCCCAGAGCATCATAACCTTTACAAATATAATTTAACAGATTGCTTCAAATTGATGTTATTAAATCATGTCATAAGCCATAAGAAGTCAAACTATTTGTCTCCAGACCACAAAACTGCATGCCAGATGTCGGTTGTAACATGTCAGCAAGGAAGTAGAAATGCTGCCTTGAAACTCCACCTCAGTCACCCTGTCTTCAGCTGAACCAATCTTTGAGAAATAGAGTCTTTCACCTTCAGTCTATTTGGAATTGGGGGAACCAACCTGACGTTCAAAGTTGCTTGCTGAAGCAGAGTCCCTGTCTGGGCTTTGGCAGCTGGACTGATAGCCAGCCCTGTGGAATGGCAGCTGTTGAAGGGCTTTTTAAATTGCACCCAGGTTGATGGGTGGCTGTCAGGAGGGCAATGGACAGAGAATTTCGAAAGGGGAAAAAAAGATCAGGGAGGGAAGGACGATGGGGGGGGGGCGGGGTTGGGTGGAGCAGGGAGGACAGTGACCCTGACACCAAGGTGTACAGAAACAGAAATGTCTGGAATCGTGAAAAAAGTATATAAACTGTGGGTAGTTAAAAAGTGGTGAACAGGGAGTTGGGTGGGGGGAGAAGCATTGGTAATGTGAAGGGCGAGGGGGGTGACATTAGTGTTGGAGTAAATGGAGCGCTAAGGCCTGTCAGCGCCAGGGTTATTTAAGAAGGGAGCACATCATCACTGTTCATCAGGTTTGATATTCCCAGACTATGTTTACATACAGCTGGATAATATCACTTTCCTTGCTATTGGATCGCCTGTCACAGGCACACTGCTCTCATTCTCCTTTTTTATAAAGACTTATAGTAGCCTTTGTGCCCATCAAATCTTACCATTCTATTAATTACAATAGCTAATACATGTTTCCACTGGCTTTTGAATGAAGTCATTGTGAACGAACAATAGTATTTCATATTAAACAAAGTGGAGATATTGCGTTGTGCCATTTACAGTGCAGTGGAACACTGTGGGTGTCATAATGTGACTCTTTCAGCTTCACTGGCTAATCTTGCCTTGCTGTGGTTGTGCTGTACAGCAGATGGTGTTTTAAGAAGGTCATCATGTCTATTTCCCAGTTATTAAACATTGTTTATTATTTGGGGATATTTAAAGCATAATCTAGAACCTGCCAAGTTGTTGTCAAACTGCTGCAGCCGAATAGACATCGAGCTTGTTAAATGATTAGACTCTGTGGAGTCCTCTGTGGAGTGTTTAAGATTGAAATGTACTAAGTGTACACTGAGCAGCAAATTATTTGAAAAAACTACCCAATTAGTATCATTAAGCATACTATCTTACAGCGTACTGTATAATGACAAGCAGTTATGCCTGCCATCTTAACATTTTTCATACTATGAAGTGAATACAGGCTTGGGCAACATTATATGTGACTTTATTTTAGGGAAGGAACCTTATTGTCTAGAGATATTCTCAGTTTGTTACAGGCTCAAGAATTTTCAATTGGAATTTGTTTTCTGCATCCCCACATACGCTCACAGTATTGAGCATAAAAAAAACCCAATCTTCTTTGTATCTCCAACCAACTAGCCCTGTGAGGTTCTGATAGTACTGGAGTGGTTACATTCATGGCCAATTATTAGCCATAAATCTACAAAGGGCGGTAGGACCTGTGACAGTTGGCTCTCTTATTGCCTGCTGATTGCTGGAGTGAACCTATTCATCATTTTCTGTATTCCCTACCAGTCAGGAAACTTTTTTGGTGGAGGGATGGATCAGCACAATGGGTCTACCAATTTCCTCTTCCCTAACTTTCCGTTGTGTTCTGCTCTCTCTCTCTCTCTCTCTCTCTCTCTCTCTCTCTCTCTCTCTCTCTCTCTCTCTCTCTCCCTCATTTGGTCCCTCTGAAATTATGCTTGCATCACGTTCCTCTAATGCAAGATGTACTTGATGCTGGGCTTCATCTTGCAGAGAGAAGATTAATTCAATTGTTTTTAAGCTTAAATATATCAGATTTGCAAAATGTCAGTTTTCACGCATAACAAGTTGACATGTAGACCAATATTAAGTTCATGGTAATTACAACAACAGTTCAAAGACTATTTAACATTTCGAAATGTAAAGGATTTGCTTTCATTGCATTCACTGAATCCAGGCGCAGCAACCAAAAGCCTGTTCCTAGAACAGCTCCGTGATTATATGGCAGTGAAATGAGAAGCATACTGTACATCAAACTGTAGGCATTTAGTCTCAATAATTCCACGATATAGCTTGCATATAAACTAGGAATAAATTCCCCTTCAGCATTTTGACAGCAGCTATTCAGATACTTAGCCCTCATACTTTGCAGTCATATTCCTCTGCCAGAATCAATTGTGCTGGCAACCATTTCCAAGACTGAATTTTATCTCCCAGCTGGGAAAAAAAGAGGGGGGAAAGGAACAGAGCAGAGATATGCTGTTTATCAGTCACACAACTAATTCTATGTCCCATCTCTTTCGATTCCCCTTTTGAAAGTGAACTTGGTATTAATCTACAAGACCTTGAGCGCCTAATACACATAATCAGCATTGACGTTCTTTTTTTCACTTTCTTTTTTTTGGTCAATCTCTGACCTTTTGAGTGTGGCCCACATTTTAATTTTAACTAAACTAAAAAGCTGCTCAGTGCACTCCATCCCCCAACTCCCATTTCCCCTTTGTTCTAGCAACTCCTTTTTTTGTTCCCCAATGAAATCCATGGGAGATATACCACATTCAAGCAGTGATTGAATATCAGTGGTGAAGAAGGGTTTTTTGTAATAGGGTGGAAAATTACAAGGGCTTAAGTGTCAGACACATATGCCTGCCAAATGTAATTAGTGGGTAATAAATGTTTGCCCTTTACACAATAAAAAGCAATGGCAGCACTGAATTTGTGCTCAGCTCAGGGCAGCAGATCACTGCATTGTTGTATCTGTGATTAAATTAATTTCCCAACAACAAAAATCGTCACCCATGCCTCTTGAACTCTTTCCCACAAATTACATCAACCTCTTATCATAACAGGTTTTATGACGTATGAATACACTGTAAACTAACATGTTTTTTTTTTTGTTTTTTTTTGCTGACTGCAGCTCTTGAACTGTTGGGGAGGTTGCTTGAGTGCTGAAAGGTAAGCCTTTTCAATTAAATCTGACGCAATAATTGTTGTACAGTCAACAACAAAGATGGGTCATGGCGTTTTAAGCTGGGTTTCCTTTTTTGCTCGGTCTCAGGACCGTGTTAATGCTGGCTGCAGCAGAATGGAGCTTCAGAGGGTAGAGAATGACGGCCTCTTGCTCTTTTCTCCCCACTGTTTAATTAGCATGGTCTCAGAGACTGGGGTGCCGCTTTAGCAATCACGAATCCTGCCCAGCCAATAAGAACTTGTGTTCAACCACGTTTGACAGAGATAAATGGCATGCCGCAACATCTCAGCCTCGCCCATCATCTCGTCTACCCATGCAACAGTGCATTGTGGGAAGACTAGAGGAGTGCCACAAATCTAAGTGGGCATGTGGGTCATTCGATAACAACATAAATCTATGTGGGTGTTTTCAGTGTGTTTGTGTGTATTGTATGCAAGGGTTGTTTGTTTGCTGAGTATATCACGAACTGGGGCTGCATTAGAGAAGAGTACCCCATATTTCTTAATTGAGATGCTATTCATTGGCTCTGTTTTACCCAACTGAGGGCTGGGCTTGGTCAATAGGTGGGAAATGTATGATGGTTTTAGGAAGTGAATGTGAGCCAAATACAAGTGACTCAGAGGATGATGAATTACATTCCGTTGATCTCGGAAAGCATTTTGGAGCTGAAGATTTGATTAAAAGAGAGCATATTTTGGGAAAATTGGTCCGTCTTTGAAACAAGGGAACTGTTATTCATCCATGTAAAAGACAAGATTAACAGAGAGCTTCCACTGAATACATTATATGCACCATCCTGCATTACCTAGTCTTCTGAGCCAGTTGCTACGTCTTGTCCAAGTATTGGCTGATCGGTCTAGAACCATCATGCTATGTGGGCACATTTCGACACAGATTTATTTTATCCATACAGAAGACCTTCAGTATATGTAACTTAATAAAACCACCCAGTGATGTTGAAGGTACCTTGTGTAAAAAGGGACTTCAAAAACAAAACACACTTAAAAGACAACACTTTGTGGTAAAAGATGAGCATGTGATCTTGGCCTTTTACCTTTTTTGTCTGGTAGTATTAGTGTACAATGTAGTTAGCCACCCTTTGAGACTGGTTTCTAATTCCTAAAGTTGCGTCTTGCCACCACTTAATGTCACTAACATACAAATCTTTAAAGTAAGTTTAAGATTGCAGCACAGATGATACTGAAATAGAAATACATGCATCTTACGAGCTTAAATCACACCGTAGATCATCACCCACATGCCACAAATGAATAACAACTATTTTTAGACATTTAGTACTTTTAATAGCCACTTGTGAACTTCCCAGTTTAACACAACATGACTATGAATCACCCGCAAGCAAGTACTGGGTCCAGAAAAAACTGAACTCATGTGAACCCAATCACAGTCTCCAGTCCAAACAAGGAAACGCAAGCTTGAGAACCGTTTCAGTTTACGTAGTGCTTAATAGATGTTTACATTAAATTGATTTCCTTTAGCTGATTAACATGCAAGCTGTCCTAGTAAGATGTGATCATTTCCATCTTTCTTCTGTATTAAAATGTTAAATTAGTGACACACAGTGTTCTTGCAACATGAACTAACTCGTGTTTGGAAAATCCCTGTCAGAAAGTAATGGATTGCCAATTCAAGTTTATTTTATTCTATCCTTGAAGTCTGTTTCAATTTTTCTTCACAAGGCATGAACTGCACTCTAAAAATAATGCCATCCGTTACAATTCTAATCTTAAAGTTTCTCAAACTAAAGAATTATCATAGAAGACTTTTATAACATACTAAATGTAGGTATCTTTACTAATAAAGGAATCTTCCCATGTCCTGACACGTTCTTATGACTAACATACATTTCACTTATGGGGTGATTTCAGCAGTAATTGCTGCAGCCTTTTCCCCTGTCTCCTGTATGAGTGGATCATAGTTAGCGAACAGTTTGTAGCAGTGAGGGCATAATTAGTGATAGGCCTTGGACATGTCATACTCTGTTAGTCAGCCCTGTTTTAATTCCTTTGTCTCCTCTCTGCTCCTAGCATTTATTCAGGCTGTGTATATGTAAGTGTGTATTTTTTCTCAGGCGTTACTGTGTGCGTGTGCATACTTAATGTATTTAGTGAAATTTAATTTGACCCTCTTTAATACAATATCATGGTAATGCAAGAAAGATATTTTATCAGGGTGTAAGTTTGCGCTTACATGCTCATGTTTGTCTTTTCTATCTGTCTGTACTAAGATACCTATGTGAGTGCCCCTTTGATTTCCTGTAGAACAAAAGGAAAAACAAATCATCAATTTTGGCTTTGTCTCTCAAGCCAGAAAGGCTTCAGCATTCAGCTGGCTCGTGAGGCTCATTTTGGCTTTAATTAGAGGAAACCTTTTTGGGCTTTTTTTAGTCCTTTTTAAGCAGTTCCCTGTAGCAACAAAAATGCATAGAAAAAAGGTTTTGTCTAATGCCAAAAGGTAGAATGGTGATTACTGTCAAAGGACGCTTTTTAGCATGATGAGTGTGTGTGTGTGTGTGTGTGCATGTGTAGAGTTTGCAGAGGGGTTTCTGAACCAAGGCTTCATGATGTGAGGGCGGATGAAAGCCGCTTTGAGGATACGGTATACGGCTAGGAGGAAAAGATCTTCCCTCCGCCACCTTCCTTTGCTTTTCTCCAATTTTCCCCCTCTCCTTCATCTCCCTCCTCTCTTCCTCTCTCACTTTCCTGCCACTCTACCCTTGCTATCTCCTCTTGACTGCCTCTCCCCTCCCTCTGTTGTTTCCCTATCCAATTTTCCCTGTACATCCAGCCCACTCTTTCTCTGGAGCCTCATTCCCTGCCATAGCTGCCTTCATGCCTGCGCTCATCTGTATCTGCTCTTCTCGCTGTCCTCCCTCTGTCACTTTTATACATTCTCTCCCGACCCCTCTCTTTTCCCCATGTGAGGCTACTAGTAGTGAAGGGCACTGCCCACAGCATGATGATGAGTCTTAGAAACATTCCCCAACATCAGGGATTTCAGAGGTGCAAATTAAAGTCCATGTTCAATATATTATTCTTAATCATATATCAAATTTTCTGGCACAAAATTCCCTTCAAACATAACTATAATTTGTGTAGTTAGTGCAGCATTGTTTTTTTTAAATCCACAACTCATTTCAAGATGTACATTTATAAATATGGAGCACGGGGTTCAGGTGTGTGCCCAGAGCCATTTTTAGGGAAAATTCCTTCAGCTACAGCACATGGCACCTCTGCATATAGAAACTCTTGTACGTCTGTTCTTTCATCACGCTATTTTAGCTTTAACAAAGAAAAGAAAAGAAAAAAACAATCTGCATTTTGTTTGGAAGTGAACCTTGAGCTTGAAGTAATATCAGAATAACCACATTTCAAAATCTCTGGATTATCCCTCAATTAACCTCCTGAGCAGACCCCACAGAATGTGTCACTTCTGTCTTAAGATGAGCTCGCTGGAGTGATTAGTTTAGAAACAGTCGAGCCCAAATATGTTCAATATAAACCTATTAGAAAACGTACTTTTCACAAGCTAGGTATGTCATTTTCTAAATCGGTACTCTTACAGGCCTTGCACTGTAGGAGTTGGAGGCGCAAAGTATATTATACTATCTGTGTTTATTGTACCTTCATTGTGTGAATGTTTATCAGAATATTTGTTATTGTTCAGAATATACATAAATGCCATGTAACAAAGATTGCAACAGGGTGATGTTATTAGTCTAGACCTTTATCCTTTCCATTACGACTCATTAGAAGACAGACTTTGACTATGGCTTATTCAGACTTCAGATACACATCAAAGTCCACTAGTTGCACAAAGCTTTCTTGTTCTCTGCTATCTTAAGTAAGACTAATTGTCTGTGTATTAGAGGTAAATAAGGACTGCTTTCCAACTAACAAATATGTCTGACTGAGATAAAGCTCTATGCTGCCTAACTCTATTCATGCCAGCAAAAAAAACATGTTTCTGGTAGGAGAATTTAACAGTCACAAGGACATTTTAAATTCCATAATTTAGTGAAGAACTGGCAGACAAAATGTGTCTTTTTATGGGGTTACTGTGGTCTCTAATAAACTCCCCAGATTTGTGAACAAATGACAAATTATGGGTCATGTTTGCCTCTTTTGTGTTAGTTGACAGCAGGTGTGGTTGATTCTTAACTCTGAAACACAGCATAAAGCACTTTGTTCTGGCATTTTTGATAGCATGTGGGTGGGTTGGCTGGCATTTTAAGCATGAAAAGTGTGACTCATATTAGACTAATCTAAGGGCAAAATGACTGCCCTGACATACCTTTTTGTAACCAGCATCTTGTCTTTCCTAAAATACTTTCAAATACCTCACTGGGCCACCAAAATCACTCCACAGTCATCCAATAATTCAGTATTCTTAAGGGATTTCTCCTCAGGCACATACCTTAAATGTGCTGTATCTTATTCTGCATTCACGGTAAAGACAGCATTTGTCCCATGAACCCATGCTCGCTCATACCTCTAACATTATTTGTCTGACTATAATTCACTGTCTGCTATTTGAAGAGCCTATGCAGCTTGTTTGCTATTGATTTTATTTACAAGGCTTCTATATTTTACTCTGTACAAATCAGAGCAATTGTTTCCAAGTGCATGCATGAATCAATGCTTTCCTGGAGCCTGCAGTGGCGACTGCATGGAACTCAATACATCCAATTTATGTTTTAATTACGATGATCTACTAAGTGTTGGGAGCTTGGCCCTGCTTTCACAATCAGCATCAACAAGCTCAGCAGCGTGCATTGTAGTGTACATTGAATTGTACTGTCTACATAGGTTTTGACTTCATAAAATTGCTCTGTCTTAACTAGGCTGATTTGTAGAGATGACGGCAGAGAATGTAGTTGCACATTTAGCTGACATGGTTAACATTGACTGAATAAATTT
The DNA here is from genome assembly GCA_036024295.1 of Nannoperca obscura. Lineage (NCBI taxonomy): Eukaryota > Metazoa > Chordata > Actinopteri > Centrarchiformes > Percichthyidae > Nannoperca > Nannoperca obscura. The sequence goes on from JAVQJL010077845.1 coordinate 11,701, forward strand.
ATAAAATGGGAAATTGGTAAAAAAAAAAAAAAAAAAAGATCTTGAAAGCATTGCAGTTATTTTCATATTAACAACACTGTGTTGACTTTTGGGAAGCCACACAAAATAGCAGGTAGTGCTTTATTTCATGATTCGCTATCTATTGTTGTTCAGACAGAGTATAAAAACAACAACTGCTCATTTCTGACAGCCTTGTTTGGCAATGTGGTTCCAGACTGGATTTTATACCCCTCCACGTTTGTTCTGTACGGTTTTTGTTTGGCAGAGCAGTATATCATTTGATCACTTGCCATTAAAAGTGATTGCTTAACTCAGTATGCCATATAAGTGGCTTCTGGCAAGACTGAAAGCCATAAATTTAATTGACTCCTGTAATTAGGACAGATCAATAAAAGGCAGTTTCTTTCACTGCTTCCCAGGACTGTATTGGTTGGTGCACTTTTCTAGGTCTTGGTTCCACTGCAATCACTCAATATTATGACATAAAACCCCTATAAAATGCTGGAAAATGTGTGTGGGGTACTTTACAAACATACGTATAGCAGCACAACAACTCTTTATAGTATCTTTCCATAATGGTGAAAAAAAAATTATTCTTATTTTATGAAGAGACCACCAGCGTTTCATTCTGTTTTTCTGTATAACTTGTTGCTGTTGTTTTGTTTTGCGCCATTTGCAGATGCTTCACCACTAATACCCATTATAATACAGTAGAAAAATGGCCCCATAGTGTGTTGCTGTCAAGCCTCTTAAGTTGATAGCTGTGTCTTTGCACGCTGCGGGAAGAATCCCTTTCTGTCAAACAACAGCTGGTGAAGACAACATGATGCGGAGGCCACGGACGAGTGAGCCATCAAACCTCCGCCTCTGACAGTATATTGGCAAGCCACGTTTCACAAGAGTCTGTCTCACTCTGCTCTGCTTTTATGGCGCATGAATCAATGATAATTGTTGAATGGCAGAAGTATCCCCCGTGCGGCAGCAGTCAAAAAAGGGGAGTTTGGAAGGATGGATCAAGGAAAACCCAGAAATGATCATGAATGAAATGAATCACAGTTCCCCTGGGATAATGATTCATTAGCTGGAAAATGTTCAGTGCAGAAGGCATCGGTAGCACCGTGCCAATACAACTAATATAATATAAATTATGAGCAGCTCGGAAAGCAAGGTTACGCTATGCATGTCTGTTGTTGACATGAGTTCAAAGAAGACTTGTGCAAGGCAATGAATCTATGAGCTGCTCTATAGCTGTAGCTGTATGGGGTGTAGTAGGTGAATGATAAATTCTCTTTAGGGGCTTCTAAGGTATTGCAGTTTTCTTTTTTGTTATTATTGTTGTATTTCACCCAAGCTGTATAGCATGTTCAAAGTGCAATGTAGATTTGATCAAACATGCTACTCAAAAGCTTTCAAGCAAACTGTGTGATCAAATCAATGCCGAACAACCTTATCCCCAGCTCCATCAGGGCCTAATTCCATCCCAAACCAAGCTCCCATTCTCCTTTCCCTTATCCCTTCTGAAAAGCCCAGTGATTAGAAGTAGACT